>CAIGQW010055978.1:120272-135434 GCA_903798125.1 Danio choprae | reverse complement strand
TGAAAAATCACATGTACATAAGTATTCACAGCCTTTGCCGTGAAGCTCTAAATTGAGCTCAGGTACATTCTGTTTCCACTGATCATTCTTGAGATGTTTCAGCAGCTTAATTGGAGTTCACCTGTGGTGAATTCAGTTGATTGGACATGATTTGAAAAGCCATACACCTGTATATAAGGTCCCAGGGTTGACAGTGCATGTCAAAGCATAAACCAAGCATGAAGACAAAGGAATTGTCTGTAGACCTCCGAGATAGGAGTGTCTCGAGGCACAAGGCTGGGGAAGGTTACAGAAATTTCTGCTGCTCTGAAAGTTCCAATGAGCACAGTGGCCTCCATCATCTGTAAGTGGAAGATGTTTGGAACCACCGAGCTGAGTGATCGGGGGAGAAGGGCCTTAGTCAGGGAGGTGACCAATAACCCCATGGTCACTCTGTCTAAGCTCCAGCGTTCTTCTGTGGAGAGAGGAGAACCTTACAGAAGGACAACCATCTGTGCAGCAATCCACCAATCAGGCCTGTATGGTAGAGTGGCCAGACGGAAGCCACTCCTTAGTAAAGGGCACATAGCAGCCCGCCTGGAATTTGCCAAAAGGCATTTGAAGGACTCTCAGACCATAAGAAACAAAGTTCTCTGGTCTTTTTGGAGTGAATCCCAGGCGTTACGTTTGAAGAAAAGAAGGCACCGCTCATCACCAGGCTAATACCATCCCTACAGTGAAGCATGGTGGTGGCAGCATCATGCTGTGAGGATGTTTTTCAGCATCAGAAACTGGAAGACTAGTCAGGATAGAGGGAAAGATGAATGCAGCAATGTACAGAGAACATCCTGAATGAAAACCTGCTTCAGAGTGCTCTCGACCTCAGACTGGGGCGACGGTTCATCTTCCAGCAGGACAATGACCCAAAGCACACCACCAAAATATCAATGAAGTGGCTTCACAACAACTCGATGAATGTCCTTGAGTGGCCCAGCCAGAGCCCACACCTAAAAATTTTTTTATTTTTAATAAATTTGCAACAATTAAAAAAAAAAAAAATCCTTTTTCACATTGTCATTATGGGGTATTGTGTGTAGAATTATGAGGAATAATGAATTAAATCCATTTTGGAATAAGGCTGTAACACAAAAAAAATGTGGAAAAAGTAAAGCGCTATGAATACTTTCCGGATGCACTGTAATCTGAGAATTTAACTGAAAACAAACAAGTCCATTTTCAGATTTAAAATTTTAAAATTACAAGGGCAAACATTTTTTTTCTCAATTACATGCACAGATGAATTGTTCGCCGCAACATTTAAAAAAGCTCACATTTAAAAAGAAGAGAATCACTACATTTGCTGACTTATCACAGATATTTTATTTGTCAAAAAAGAAAAAAAAAAAAAAAAAAAAAAAAAAAAAGAGGTGAAGAGTTAAAAAAACAGACTGAAGGATAGAGGGAGAGTCAGGTAAATCTGCTGCAGATCAGTCACATTACATTATACAGAGACGATCGCATCAGCCAAGCTTTTTACAGCGGTAGTTGACATCTTTTCCCAGAAATTCTTAACGAGATTAAACCTTCTTAGAATGCATCTAGATATGCATGTTTGGTGTTGGGCCATCAGTAACAGTTCAGCAATAAAAATGAGTTAAATGTGGATAGACCATGGCACCCAAGCATTTTAAAGGAGAAAAAAAAAGAAAAATCAAAAGAATGGAGGAAATTTCAAGTGAAACAAAGGAAGCTGGTTCTATAGCAACCAGCTGCTGAGGGATGGCTAGAACCATCTATAATGTTCTTCAAGACACATCTGAAAATAAAAAAAGACCACAATCAGCATTTAGACAAAGATGACAACACAAAACAACAACAACAACTTTATACTCAAAGCAATAAGATAAAAAGTTTACACAGTTTAAAGAGGAAGCTAATACACTTACAGCTTGCAGGCCTGGCACCATATCTTCGCATAATCTGATCCTGTGTGAATTTCACAAAGGACTCGTATTGTTCTTAAGAAAGAAAAGGCATTATGGCATTAGAGAGTTAAACTGGCATTAGACAGTGGTTGTGAGACCTGATAAACTTAAAATGTAGCATCAAGAATAAATATACGGTAAAACATTTGAATTGTTATTAATTACTCTCCCTCACAACGTTACAATCCCAAGGCCTTCAGAACTCAAATTAAGATATTTCTGATTAAATCCAAGAGCTCTGACCCTGCGTAGTCACTAGACATTCAAAAAAAAAAAAAAAAAAAAAAGGAACCAAAAACATTGTAAAACCATTCCATGTGGCTTCAGTGGTCCAACTGTAAACATACAAAACTTCAGGAACACTTTTGTGTGCCAACAAAAAAAAAAAAAAATTTATAATAATAATAATAATAATATTAAAAAAAAACCTATAAAAACAACTGTTCATTTAGGACTTCCACTTCATTGTGTGCTTTTATTATAATATGACTAATCATAAATACGTCCTATTGCCTATAGTAAACACGCACAGACATAACATGGAAGAGAAGACATAAGCTAATAAAGTAGTTTTTACAGGTTTTTTTGGTGCACAAGTGTTTTTGGAGCTTCATATTGTTCGAGTTGAACCACTGAAGGGACATGGAATGTTTTTAGTTTCTTTTCTGGACATTAAACATCTCTCATCTTTTGCAGTCTATGGAGGATAAGCGAGCTCGGATTTCATCTAAAAAATCTTGCGTTGTGTTCTGAAGATGAACTAGGGTCTAGAGGGATTAGAATAGCATAAGGATGAATAATCAAAAACAGAATTAGATTTTTGGGTGAGCTAACACTTTACATTACAGTGTAGGATCTGCAACATGTTTTACCTGCAAGCTTTGTGTTCAGTATCTGTTCGTACTCTTCACGGATCTTCTCCTCGTGATCTTTGATAAGGCGCTCGCACAAATAGCCAACCTGCCTCAGCGTGAACAGTGGCTGATCCTTCTTCAATGATGAGGCACCTTAAAAACAAATTATATATCAAATACTCTGAATATTCATTCAGCCGTTACATTACATTGAGCTTATATACCAACTCTTACAAAATATCTACTTTATAAATACATAAACCGCTATAAAATATACAAAACACTTTGAAAAAAATAATAAGAAATAAGCAGTTTTCTTCTATTCATTATCAGTTGGTAATGAAGCTGTAAAACTGTTTATATATAATTATTTAAAGCTAATGCATTGAAATATTGTGGTAAGAGCCAGTTTGTAATGATAATAATGTATTTTTATTTATTGCCATGTCAGCAACAAAGGCTATTTTTTAATGGAAAAAAACCATTTCATTAATAAATATACAATTAAAAACAACAAACAAATAAATTAGATAAGACTTTTAAGGTTAATACATGATTAAAAAAAAATGTCCTGTTGACACTTTGCTGAATATCTCCCTACGTGATTTCAAAGCGACGAAACAAGTGCTTTTGTACAGCTAGAAATAACTGGAAGAGAATTAGACTGAAAGTCTGACACATTAAATTCACAGACCGCTTCGCTTGCTCTATTATGCTGCAGTTATGATTACAACCAATTTTATTATGCTGATCTGCTGCTTATGAAACATTTCTTGTTACTATAAATGTTGAGGCGCTTCATATTTGCGCCAACGTGACCGCATGTCTGCGGTGAAATTTGGTCAAATGAAAATCTCTTTACTAAATAGAAATATTCATTTCTTACATTTTTACTGACCCAAAAACACTTGAACAGGAAATGCTCAAGGTGATTTCTATAAATATCATGTGCATCCACAATTTTATTTTGACATATTTACACCATTTAAATAAAATCAACAGAAAAGAATCCGTTAACTTGACAAATAGGGCTAGATTTTTAAACGATTACAGTTCCAATAAGTACTAAACAGCATATGTAGAGTTTTTATATTTTTTATATATGTAAGCTTTTATATATTTTAGTTTCTTACAAAAATCATGATGCTGAGGAACCACCTTTTTAAAAGCAAAACAGTTGGCATACTGTTGATTTGTGCTTTACAATCTATAATAAATTTAATAAAACTTTGCTGGTTTAAAAGGGATAAAGCGAAAAGGAAATTTCCCTTACCATTTACTCATACACTCGGTAATAAACTTTTATGAACTTCATCTGTTGAACACAAAACAAGATAATCTGAAGAGTGTTGGGGGAAAACAGCTATTGACACCCACAGCAAGAGGAAAAACATAATATGGTAGTCAGTGGCTGCTTTTTCCACCATTCTTCTGTACATCTTCCTTTGTAATCGACAAATGAAAGAACTCAAACAGGTTTGGAGAATGAGTAAATGATAGAATTTTCACTTGAACTATCCCTTTAATGAACATGCCAGATGAACCGTATTCAACTTTACAGATGGAACAACTTAGTACAATATTGCAATGTAGTTTGAAGTTGAAGCCGAGTAGTCCAATCTTGATCTACTTTCATGCAAAATGTAGCTCCAAGCCAAATGAAACGGACTTCTTCCAGGTAATTAAGATCAGGAACAACAAATAATAAATTACAATGGGCCTAAATTATTATAATGTGTTGGAGCCAGGTTGGAACTGATCTGTGTAAAACATTCTAGGGCTGTCTCTGAAAGTGACAAGTGAAGTTGAAACGGTTTAAATTTTTTAATTTAAAAGTTTTAAATTTAAATGCTCCTTGGCCAGACTGCCGTTTTTACTGTGTTTCAGAAAAACAAATTGAGGAACAATATGCAATAATCCATAAGAACCAGTCAAAGAGTGATTATGGATAGTCATGCCTCAATTTCTCCAGCTTTTCCAAACTAACACTGGGTTTTCACCATTTTCAAAATACTGTTTTCACAGGTCAAAGATGCCAAAGTAGTATAGACACCAAAAATAAAATAATAATAGTTAGGCAACTTTTTACCATAGTAATGAGGTGCTGTATCTGTGGCTATCACAATCAACTTATGTACAAAAGATTCATCTTTATTTCTATAGTGCTTCTTACAATGTAGATTGTCAAAGCAGCTTAACATTATTGCAGGAAAGATAGCAAAAGCCACAGTGGAGCATAAAAGCACTTCAGGCAGGCAGTAGAGTGGAGTAGAATAATGGTGAAGTAAATTGAAAAAGTTTCAGTTCAATTTGGTATAAATGTCACTGTTCAGTTCAGTTTAGATCTGATCTTTGAAATTCAAATGTAATTGCTGAAGGCCAATCCACTGAAGAGCAACCAAAAGATGAGGTGGTTACTTTTTTTTGTAGAAAACCTAATTTACATCTACATCCCAACTCAAGCTTCTGCTACCCTCAAGTCAAGCTACTGTCAAATGTCCATTTCCAAGAGATCAGGTGCTGCCACCACTTTCCAAAGAACTTGGTGACACTGGTGCCATTGCCCTCAAATGCTAACATGAAGCCCTGCAATACCAATGTAAATGTACAGAAATTGCAATGTGTCATTTTAATTTAGTCAATTTACATTAAAATACCTGTGTGTAATAAAACCGGGCAATGCCCCTACATTTTCTGTTTGTGCTCTTAATTTTTGGTTAATGGATTGATATGATGTCATATGCTGCCAGCAGAGGCACTGTTTTGATTTCTTTTTTGTTTTTTTAAGGCTTGAGTGGACTGACCTGTGGGAGAACTGGGGGAGGTGAGGGCGGGACTGGAGCTCTGGATATCAGTGGAGCTGCAGGGCTCGGTCTGGTTAAAGGCCCCTTCCAACTGTCGTCGCCTCTGATAGCGACTGTACTCCTGACGAATGTTCTGGAAGATCTGCTCTGTGGGGTCAAAGGAAGACAAATCGAGAGTTAGGGAAAAAAAGTCATTTCACTTAACCGTATAAAACATGGCAGAATCAAAACATGGCATTGTTACACATTCTATAGACTTACAGAATGTTTCAAAAGTTTCAGAGCCATTTACAATTCAATGACCAGAGATTAGTTGGATACTTGGAATAGATTAATAATTTAACAATATTTGTATTGTGATATGCATTCTTACAACATACTTTATATTCCTCATCTGACTGAATGTACAGCCGGAAGTATAAAAGACATTTCAAAATGCACTAACAAATGATTTTCTGCTGCTTTTTCAAAACCAGCTGAATCCACAATTCTTTTATGTTCAATTAACTTCTTTTGTAAAAACAATTAGGTTAACTTAATTGATTTGTGTTAGGACAACATGAAGGAAGTGTGGAACCCAGCATTTTTTACAGTGCAAGTTTAAATAAGTGTTTAATTTAAGAAGAACCTTCTAGTGTTTGGCATTTCAGTTATGCTATCTGCATTTGGGATTTAAATGTTTAATTTCATTTATGATTTAACACCACATCTGCAACAATGGCTACATTTTTTGGGAGAATAATCAGTACTTCCCTAATAAATGATTAAATAAATAGCGCCAAGCCCCATCACATTAAAAAATGATTTCCCCCAAGTACCATCTTTTCCAGGAATAAACTACTCCATGGCCAATCATCTTAAAAAAGGAAGCAAAAGCAACAGTAATCACTGGCATTACTTCAAGCACATACAGCAGAGAGGATATCCTGCTTTCAGCTTGGGTCGTGTTACGAATAGAGTGAAGTAAGTTTCCCTTCAGTTTTACAATCAGCCACAATGGTACATGAACAATGTCATTTTCATTTGGTTTTGTGGTGGGTCAGGCTGGCATGCAGCAGGTCCCAGTGGAACCAGGTACATCTTAAATTTCTTTCTAGAAAACAGAGTCCAAGTTGGATCCTTGATCCAAATCTTCAAATTTAAACAAAGATTGAAAAAAAAACAGTACATAGCCTTAAATCATCACAAAAGAGAACATGTCTCAACTTCCTGAATGTAGGTCATGTAAAGCTTCAAGGGTGGAAAGATATCTGATGGCTCCTGCATCACTTATCTTGGGTGGGTGCTCAGAGTTTCCCCTTCTTTTAGAATAAGCCTTGAACTGAACTAAAGAATATATCAAACAATTTAAAAAGGTGTACGTGTGATTTTTTTTTGAGAGGGCTGGGGAGGGACGGGGTTAAAATTCAAGGGGTGCCTGCTGCTCTGCTTATTCATTCCAGCAAAACATGCACAACCTATTGCACAGGACCTCGCAGTAGAAGACACTTCCTGTGTTTACAGTGCAGCTCTCATCTGATTGGCTTTCATTTGTGGCTTATTTATTTTGAAGGCTTTATGCGGTCTATAAAGAGGTGTCATGGGGGCTTAAACATTTGCTCTATGAAATGTAAAGCAAAGACTCGCAAATGTCCTTTTTTTGTTAATAGCATATCCAAAAAATAAATAAATAAAATAATTCGTCATTTAGTCATTTCAAACTTGTATGGACAAAAAATGTGCAACGTGGGGAGAAAAAAATGATTTCAAATTGTTTAGTTCTTATTACTTTCAAACTGTTGAGTCTAATGCCATTTCATGCATTCAGTCATTTAAACTGTTATAGAGCTGGATCTCATGTTAAACATGGCCCAAGTTTCAAGAAAGATTTTGAAAATTATGATGATACTTTGCCAAAAATCTTACTTCGAGGTTCATAAAAGTTTTGAAAAGGTCTTTGTGGCTTCATGAGTGATGGAACCCCTAACTGGCACGGTTATCCAGGAATAACTCAGAAAAGTTATACAAAAGGTAAAGGGATAGTTCACCCCAAAATTTTAATTGTCATCATTTACTCACACTTGACTCCAAACCAATTTGAGTTTTTTTTTCTAATGTCGAAGACAAAAGAATATATACTGAAGAATGATGGAAACCTGTTACCACTGACATTCACAGGAAAAACAGATACTATGGAAGGGATTGGTTACAGGTTTCCAACATTCTTCAGTACATTTTTGTGAACAAAACTGGTTTGGATCAAGTCAAAGGTGAGCAAATCGTGACAGATTTTTCATTTTTGCATTGATGGATTGTGTGTTCTCGCAGACTTGACTCACTAGCTCCACCTAGGGCGGGGCAATATGACAAATCTCATACCACAAATCAGAATACAGGACATCTCATACCCTGATAATGATACACTTTACTATATAATACCTTTTCTGTAAATTCATTCAGTTAATATTAATACATACACATTGACCACAAGGAAATTATCCTTTCCTTTTAAATTAAGCATATTTAAATGTACTTGCATGTGATTATTTTTCTCAGTTTATTCAGATCTTTTAGAACAAATGTTTGAATATGCATGTAGAAATATAAAATAAATATGAATGAAATCTTAAACTTTTTTTTTTTTTTAACTAATGATTACAGGCCCACAATACAAATGCAAAAACGTAAAAAAAGATTGCGGTAATTCAAATAATGAAAAAGAATTACCATAAACAAAGGATTGTTATACGTCATTATATTGCAGAGCATATTCTTGTTAGAACAGAGTCCTTTCATGTAATAATGGTGTTCAAATATAGCTACAGAAAGACGCACAAACTTAGTCAAAAGGTAGCAGGCCCTTTAAATGACAGGTGAGCCCCTCTGCCTATATCAAATACTGCCAAATGCTGAGACTAGGTCCAACAGGTTACTTAGCAACTGTAACCTTATATGGTCAAACCAAGCAATCAATCACAGTGGCTTCCTGAGAGAGGATGGGAAGCGATTCAAGACCAAAAAGCACAGAACGGATAATACGACTACAATGGAGATGTGGGACGAACTGGACTGGGGGGTGGGTGTAGAGCAGAGGCATCTTATTCACTACTCTGAGGCTTTGAGAAGGAAGTGCCCTCAAGCTAGGGGCTCGAGCCCAGGGTGTGTGCCTGCAATAAGCATGATTCTCTTTTGTTTGGAGTCCATGCATTGTAGACAATCATGTTGATTATAGTGAAGCAAAAACTTCTTTTGAATGTTTGATGCGTTTTAAGGCCACAAAAAGGAGCAATTCAAAATATAAAGATATCAAATTCTGGCTCATGATGCAGAGCTATGAGCTGCTGATGGAAAGCATAAACTAATGGTATTCAAATGTGCCTGAGTGGAGACATAAAACTAAATGAGGATGTCAATGAGATTTGTTCTATGAAAACAATAGGGGCATTTGGTTTCACAAAGCCAACACTACCAAACACTAAAATGGGTTTTAAGGGATGTCACTTCAATCAGACACTTTGATGGGTAGGTTGAAAACAGAGAACAAGCTCCCTAAAATACGCTAGACCAATGATTTTTTATTATGTTTGTCTAGCTGGTGTCATGCATTATGAATATACCCCTTGAACAAGTAATTCCACTGGCAGCAAAAATGTAAGTAATATATATTAAAATCACTTTATACCACTTCTCAGCTTAGTATTGTTAAAAATGTAACATTTAACACATTTTCAATGATTAATTGTTGCATTTACACAAACTTATAATCATTTCTTTTTTTATTAATTTGCATTGCATACCACTCACCATATAGTTTGCCTTCTCATCATACCAATAACAGATTCCCCAGTTAATATACAAGCACAGTTTTAGCCTGTTAGCTTAGCATATTCAGAAACAGGTTACTACCATATGCCCACAAAAGTGCTACAATCTATGTGTGTGTACCTTGGAATGGTCAACGCGTCATCACTCACAGTAAAAAACAAAGTATTGAGATAACTAGTCTTTGGTAAATTATGGTAATTAGGGATGGACAAAACTAAAAAGACAAAAGGTCTGCAGCTCTTAATTTCCTCAAGGTTTGTAAAATCGTATTTAAAAAAAAATAAAAGGTCAGATTTTTACATATCATTTGTCCATCAGGGACACACCAAGTGAAAGTATATTATTAAAAAAAAAAATGGTCCTATGGGACCAATGCAGAAATTATGTTCATAAATGAGTTAAATTACTTAAAACTTAAACGTAGTAGAATGAAGCAGACTAAGCCTGAAAGCACAAAGTGAAATGAAACTAGCGAAGCAGTTGCTGATGAGAGACGAACACGACATTGAAGCAGCAGAGCTTTTATTATGCAGTCCATCGCTTGCGGTTCTTCCACTCGTGTTCGCGTGGGGTGTCAATAGCATGGCAACACAGAAAATACTATGTGCCACTAGTTAAAAGTGCTTATTTGTCATTTGGGATCATTTAAGTACTAGGGCTGCATGATTAATCGGAAAAAGATCACAATCTTAATTCAGCATCTTTACAAGTCAGCCAATTATATTTTCAAGTTTGGGAGAAGCAGAAAGGCGGTCATACACGTCTTCACAATGTTTTATATATGTTGCTCAGCAACATGGACACCTCCATTTATAAAGGTATAATTCACCCAAAAAAAATTTATTTCTGTCTTCATGTAATGATGTACTCGTGGCCACGAAATCATGCATGAGCTGATGCGCTGTTTGTTTACTACTAAGAGGACGTGCATGAGGCCGCAAATGATATATTCTTTAGTAAACAGAACGTGCATAGGCTGTGAATTACAGGTAATAAAGTTGTAAATAACGCTTAGTTTGTTGCAGAGAGCAATCGTTTGGGAGCTGCACGGCAAGTATAATTTGCATGTATGTTTTTTTTTTTCCTCCAAAGTGAGGGCAGCCATGACATGAGTGCACTTGGCAGTGAAAGTGAAACCAAAACCGCACACATCATTTACAGTTGAAATCAGAAGTATTAAACCCCCTTTGATGTATTTTTTCTTTTTTTAAATATTTTCCAAATTATGTTTAACAGAGCAAGGAAATTTTCACAGTATGTTTGATAATATTTTCCTCTGGAGAAAGTCTTGTTTAATTTCGGCAAGAAATAAAAGCAGTTTTTAATTTAATTTAAGGTCAATATTATTAGGTCAATATTATAAAAAATTTCGGTAGTCTACAGAACAAACCATCATTATACAATAACTTGTAACATTAACGATAACAATAACATTATACAATAACCTAATTAACCTAGTTAAGCCTTTAAATGTCACTTTAAGCTGTATAGAAGTGTCTTGAAAAATGTCTAGTAAAATATTATTTACTGTCATCATGGTAAAGATCAAATAAATCAGTTAAATATTATTTACTGTCATCATGGTAAAGATAAAATAAATCAGTTATTAGAAATGAGTTAAAACTATTATGTTTAGAAATGTGTTGAAAAAAAAACTTCTCTCCGTTAAACAGAAATTGTGGGAAAAAAAATAAACAGGGGGGCTAATAATTCAGTGGGTTTAATAATTCTGACTTCAACTGTACATGATCATATCGCATTGCAAAGTTAAGATTACAAAAAGCATTTGATGTTTTTTTTCTTTCATAGCAAACAAAGTGTTGTGCATGAAAATAAATATTTTAGTGTCAATATAACAACTCTAGCCTATATAATGTTGAATATAATGCAAGAGGGAATCTGATAAAGATAAACGTCTCATTTTAACAGTGAAAAAGCGGTCTAACAATATGGTCAATGACGAATGGCAAGCATACGTCTCAAACATAATAATTCAACTTTAGAAATATGCATAGTTGTATTCTGATGTAATATCTTTACTGTGCATCAATGACCATTTTAACCAATAGCAGACCTACACATAGGCCCAATATTATTATTATTATTGTTTTACCATATGTTTGAGAAATAACAATAATAATTGCTCACTCATATTAACCTTTATTTTACATCTACAGAATCATGAGAAAATCGTGATCTGATTTTAAGCAAAAGAAAAAAAACATGATTCTCATTTTAGCCAGAATCGCGCAGGCCTATTAAGCACATAATATATAACACTGTTCTAGTGTTTTTTGTATATTTTAATGAAAACATCCTGTGTTGTTCTCTCACATCAACTGCTTCTCGACCAAAAACTAAACTTGATGCGAACACATCCTTTTGTAGCCACAGGTGGCAGTAATCTTTATTATCATTCCACAAAGGAAAACCGGATCTAGTGCTGCACAAATACAAACTGTAAACAAAGCAGCATTTATGTACCATATTTACAGTACTTCTCGCTCACCTCAGAAGGATTCACTCGTGTAAATATATGATAATCTGATATCATTTGCGACGAAATGACAGTTAGCTGCTTTGCGTTTCCTTATGACTTGCGTAGTTTACTTGGTTTTATCACTTGTTTTTGCTCTCATGCAGTGATTCGCAGCTAAATTGCCAATCAGAGTGCTCTTTCACTGATGGTCAAAATGTGGAATACACCAAACTAGCCTGACAGATGTACACCAACGGCCAGAATAAAAATGCATTTTTACACTAGAGTAGATGTTGCTTTTAAGAAAATCAGAAATACAGATGTAAGCCTGGTATAATTGGTATAATGTATGCATGCACTGGCTTTTTTCCTGATCTTTCAATTTATTACTGCTAAATAAACTTGCACAATTTACACATGAACCTGAAATAAAATAACAGAAATGCAAAATACAGAATGCAGATGTCATCTCTTTAACTCTTATACCTGCAAAACTACATTAAACATAGAGGGTCTGTATTGGAGTTAAGAATGCTAAGAGAAGATCGTGCTTTTACATTTTTTCACCTTGAAACCAAACTTGCCATTTCCCATATAGTAGCGTTCTTCAACAACACATTCTGTAATGTTTAGGAATTATGTCAGGACACTAGGAGTAGGTTGTCTTTTGAGGCTATTCAAAAACATTCAGTCTGGTTGAATGGGTTTCCAGAAGTTGCCAAGCTCACGCTGCTTTAGACTAGTGATGGGATAAACAAAAACAAAAAAATACATCTCAATACCAGATTGTAAACAGAAACATTGACAAGTTGGTTTTTGTCACAATATACAGTGAAGGAGAAAAGGCAGTTAAATAAATGAAATAATGACAAGCATGTAAATGTTTCTAATTAGCCTGAACATAATTGTTGCACCAAATTTACATCTAGTTCTGCACTGGCAATATTAACATGAATCCCAAGGGACTTCATACCTGCAACAATGTACAAAATTACTTTACATAATGGCTAATTATTTTCAAATGTCAAATATTTTAACAAAGCACAAGAACGACTGTTAATCGAATTGGAATAGTTGTGAATCCTCTTTTAATATTCCAAAACCTACAAATGAACTGAGCACCTATAACCAAGAAATAATCATGTCAGAGTGAAAGAGTTTGCCCATAACTATTGTCATTTATTTCACTCACAGTTGACTGATCTATACAACGTGGCATCTTGGATCTTTTTAAACGTGATAAAAGCTGTGACTGTTTTACCAGCGCTAAACAGCAAGATTTGGGCGGGTTCACCAAGGGTCCATAAATTTCGGATGAAAGCAGTACAAGTGTAACAGACCACATAAAAGGAAGCACAAGATTTAAGCCAAATTATCGAGGTTAAACATTAATTATTTGAGTATTTTATTGACAACCAGTTGCCTGGCTTCTTTTGGGTTAATATTTATATGCACACCATGAATCTTGGGCTTTAAAGACTACTGATAAGTCAAAATTAATCGATGCCATTGAATTCTTGCGCACATAGCTACCTTTCCTCTTTGTTTGGACATACTGGTTCAACCCTGCTGATAAACTAACTTGCTAAACGCAGATATGAACGTTAACCATCCATCCAGTCGTCTGTAGAAAGACATCGTCATATGCTTTGTTTTCGGTAGTAATGGTCGATGACTGTGTGTGCGTGAACACTAAGCCATGGGAGTTAAATGAAGCTCTGTGTCAGCTAGTCTGCATTAGCGGCCGCTTTCAGTCTAGCTAGCCGAGCTCAAAACAGCTATTCATCCAAACTGCATAATTAACTATAGCCCAAACCAGCTATCCACCGCAACCAACCACAGCGTGGATTAAGAAACAGCCAAACGCATTCAAATTGTTACCCAAAGCAGCTTGAGGGGGAATTAAATTAACGGACTAACGAAATTCAAATGCCCACTAGCTGGTTAGCTGAGATTAAACAACCCCCATTCCCCTCCTCCATGTCAAACAAATGGCAAGAATCATGCCTTTCCTCACCTGGAGTTAGCCTGTGCTCTCCACCCATAGACTGGGGCGACATCGAGTGTGCTGGGCTCTCTGTTGACGGACGAAGGCTACACCTCTGCGGGGAAGGAGTAGTCGGAGTCCCCGGTAGAGGATTGCACCTCCTCCGCTTGGGGGACTGCGGGCTGAGAAGGGCCTCAAACTCCATAGATCGCTTCAACGTCGCGCCACAAGCCATGATCGTTTATTTAACAAGACAATAAACAAATCAGACGGTAAAATAACAGCGTTTCGTTAATCAAACGCGTCGAATTACCCCTCAAAATCGACTTTTAATAGTTTTTTTTAAACGGAGCTTCGTACGAAATCGAAGGCTCCCCCTCTGATCGCACACCGGTTTAAGCACCAAGTGCCAGATTTGTAGCAAAAATGCTAAAACGACACAGTCGAGGACTGTGCCATTCAGGAAGAGGGGGGTGAGTATTACAAACAGTGTTTGTTGTTATTAAATTATAATTTAATTTGTTACTACGCAACAAAAACATATATTTAATAGAAAGTATAGAGTATAATTATAGGACATACTTCAAAAAGTCTTTTATTTTATAAATAAGTCTACTACACTAGGTATCGTCTCTACCTATGATTTAAGGTTTGTATTGATGCCCTTCCAGCGTTGTATTGCTTTAAATCACAACGATTATTAATAATGAAAGTGATAGTTATAGTTGGTCAAGTTTATACTTGCATTGTTAAGCTTTTCCTGCCATTCTCTTGCATCGACTTTTATGCGCGAGATATTTGCATATAAAAAATAATACTTATACTGTAAATTTGCCTATTCTGTTTGATATTTTAAATTACATGTAGTCTACGATTATTATCATCATCTATAATATATTACATTAATATATTTTGTATTTAGGCTATATCAATTGAAAAAGATTTGGTGTCATAAGCCCAGTCTTCCAACCCGACTAGTGCCTTACATTCATATTATTGATTTATGGAGTGTGGATCCGTATGACATTTATGGTGTAATAGTTTACTTAACCAAAACCCATATTTCTGAAATATTTGCATGTTGGTATTTGTTTGTGTTTCCTCTCTTGTTTGTCTTTCAACCCACGAGGAAGAATTTCCTTGTGGTCTCTTCACGTTAAAACCACAGAAAGAAAAGTGAAAATGTGAAAGTTGACTACACATGAATGTCACACACTTTTGTATTCCAGCCTTTCAATACAGTTTCAATACAAATCCAAAACATCTATAT
>CAIGQW010055978.1:52783-110272 GCA_903798125.1 Danio choprae | reverse complement strand
TCCCTTACGTACGACCCTCTTCCGAATATGTATGTATTAATGAGTTAATGAGCCAATTTTTTTTTGTGAACTATCATTTTAGGTTAATGATATTTGAAGCTTCAGAAGAGATGTTTACAGCTTCAGAGTTAGATTATTTTAGTCATAAACATTAAACTCAAGCTATAAAAAGATGATGCATGAATAAAAAGTGCATGAATCAATCATTGTTGGGTCTTTATGGCAGTGCGAGCTCGATTGTGAATGTATTTACATGTGCCAAAATCACAGATTAGCGGTTGTTTGCAATTTCTAGTATAATATATAGATTATTTAATTTCATCTGGAATCAACAGGACATAAATATTCATTTGGACCAGAAATGTGTAGGGAAAAGGTGCGCAATAATATTGCGATTGTATTATAAATAATCAGGGATAGGTTTTTATAATAGTGTCTATTCTCTATAGCAAGTTTAATTCATCCTTTACATTCAGCAAATGATAATCCGTCTTGATAAAGCTTTAGATGCGAACATATTTATTCAGTTTCGCTTAACAAAGCTATGGAAAAAGAAGTGCGCAACATGGGCGCAGTGGTTTCGGTTTTGATTTTCGCAGCGCCACCAGCTGGTAAAACAACATTACTGATACATGAGAAGGAGACATAGGTTTCCTTAGTAAACAATAACAATCAACCACTAAATATACGCATTTCAAACCACCTATTTAATCCAAAGTAGTTGAACATGTACAATATTACAAGCTACTCTAGAATTGTTTTAAATACAAATGTAACCCTCGGTTATTTGGGATCTTTAAAACGCTTAGTATGTGATTAATATAATTAATGTTGTAGATTTTAAGTTAAAAGTGTATTCTATGGTAATCAAAGACTGATTTACAAACAGACAGTTGACAACTAAAAGCAGGCTGTTGTAAATTGATTTCCAAGCATTGCAAAATGCGGAACTACAGTAGGTCGATTTGTTGCTAAACGTTGCAAGATTATATGAATTTAATATCCTATTAAATAATGAAAGCACAACCCATTTCTATATTATAATCCATTATTAAATTTGAAATAAAAAAACTACACTTTCTAAACAAATAGTTCAATATAATGTTTTTGAAAGAAGCCAAGTCTCATATAGCCTAATGTTACACAAAGATGCATTTATTTGATCACAATATAAAAAACAGTATAATAAACAGTAGTGATGTTGTAAAATATTACAATTTATAAATATATTACAACAAATAACGTTTTTGTATTTTTTATTTATTTTAAAATCAAAAATAAATTCTAATTAGCTATACCTTTTGACATACGTGAACGAATACCGTTGAAATGGTCTGTCTTCAGACAATTTTAAACAGTTACAGTTTTAAAAACTACCTTACTGTCTTTATTTAAAAGCAAGATTGCATAATCATTGCAAAAAAACCCCCAAAACAATCGTACTGACTTTAAGTTTATTAAGGAAATAAATAATACATGAAGGCCTGTAAATAAACTGTTTATACATACAATTCAATTAAACAGTTTATTTACAGGCCTTCATGTATTATTTATTTCCTTAATAAACGTATCACAGTTAATTCAGGTATTTTATTGTTTATCAGTTTATTTAATAGTGAAAGATTTCACCTTTTTCTTTTATTTCTAACGATTGTCTATTCGTCTTAAAAAGTAACTAAAACATGAATCAAGTATCATTCTCATTTTTAAAACCCATATTGACAGTTCAAGTTAGTTGATGTTGACTGACTAACTGATCAACATTTACAGGTAGATATCTCAGTTCTCATTTCTGTGTGTGTACCTCTCTCCAGACTGATGTTTGTTTTGCTATATAGTGGTTTCTTTTTTTGCGTAATCTAGAAAGTGTGTCTTTTTATTGTCTGAGGAAAAGTGACGTCAGGACTGCGCAACTTTGAAACTTTTATTATGAAAAGCTGACGTATTGTCTTGTTTAACGAGGAACTGTTTGCGCATGCGTGGTACAGACAATTTCACTGTCAACGACTTTCATCAAAAATGGTTTCATCCGTAGAGTGTCAGCGCATTCTGGACTGATGGCAACATTACCTCTGCTGAATAACAGATGGCTTTACTGAAAGCAGATATGTGATCTCGCCAGCGACGTCCCGGAAAGCGTATTTTGCCGTCAGTATAACCACCGACGTCGCATCTGACCGTACATCGCTCACAACCCATCCATCCATCCATCCATCCATTCATCCACTTATCCATCCACACATCCCACAAAACAAACAGCCCCCTCACTGGTCAGATCTTCACACAAAAATCGTCCTCCGACTGACAACGGTAAGCAGCAGCTCAAAAGAAAGATCCTCAGCTTTATAGCGAGCGTACAGTAGCTTAGCATGTAGCGTGGCTTCGTGACATTTGATAGTGTTTAGATGGTTAATCTCACTGTATGGGGGTGGATATCGTACCATTTGGAGAAACCTGGAGATATGTTTACCAATGAACCACTCATTCATCATTGTCACACTGGCTAACCGCTTTTGAGAGGCCTTCTCATCACATAATGGTCTCTTGTTCCCTATCAGTAGATAATGGGAAATGACAGCGAGCCTGACAAATGTATTGATCCTATGTGAAATCTGTCGGATTATTTAAATCAGTCTAGCACAGTTGAAAAGCTAGACATACAGAGCTTCGATTTAACATGTTTTCATAATCTTGTTTTTGTTTTGGTTAGAGAGTCAGATCTGAGAGCTGTGCATCTTAAAGAGACAGTTCACCCCATAATGGAAATTCTGTCACAACGTTTGTCAAATTTGACTTATAGATGTATAATGTACAGGGAAAGTGATAATTAAGAAATATCTAAGAAGACTGAGATTTGGCCGTCCTAAATTTTCATTAATTCAAGCCAATTGCTTCAGGTTAAGGGTTGAAAAACATATACAGGCAAAATAAAGTTAAAACCTGTGAGTTCTGAAAATACGTTGGGGTCTGATGAAGCGAAATGATTGGTTTGTGCAAGAAACAGAACATTATTTACAACGTTGTTATCTTTCATCCTCACCCTCAGCATACAGTTACGGGCATGTTTACAACTGTCTGGAGTGCAAGTTTTGTTTGTTAAAAATGAAGGAATTTTGATAAAATAAAATCTTGATCAAAATGGTACTTATCCTTATCTAATATGCTACAATCTATACAAAAAGAAAGCTTCTATTCAAATATGCAATCTCAGTCGGAAAGATTTTTCACATGTTTCTAATGTTTGGTAATGTCATGTGACTGAAAACCTGTGTCCCAAACTGTTAATAATTGAACCAATTGCTGACTCTGAGGCTCTGTAATAAAGGTTTAATGTTGTAAATAATGTTTTGGACTTTATTAGACAATGTTTTGCTTTATAAAAATGTATACATTTTTATAAATTTATGTATTTGTTTTGCTTTATAAAAACGTTTCATTAAACATTTACTTGTATTTTATGGCTTGCGTATATGTTTTTCAACATTTTGTATGGCCACAGGGGAAATAAATTGACCGCAAGGTTGATTTTTTTAGTGTTCTTCTGTAGAACAGAAAGAAAAGCATATATTTGTAAAATTATGGAAGACCCATAGACATTGACTTTATCTATTTTATGAATTACCAAGAACCCTAGTTTTTAGCTTCCTTAATGTAAAAAACAAACAAACACCTACATTTCGGATGAACTGAGTAAATTGACAGTAAATAATGAGTGATGTCGCAACTTGTGTGGGTTTGGAAAAAATGAGGGTGAGTAAGTGATCTCTTTGTGAACTGTAATTTTTTTTTAGAGAATATAATCCTTTAAATAAAATAACAGTAGTTAACAGCAGATTAGAGTTTCCCTAAAATGTGGCTGTATTTATTTTTCCACATTTGCTGCTTTATTGTTGTTGTTACTCTTTGTCCTTTATCACTTAAAGTGGCTCACCTGCAACTGAGTCACACCTGTTAATAATTCAACTGCCTCTCCACCAGTGACAGTGAGCTCCTCTGAACACTAAAGGGCTGCTGTGTGGTTGAGTGTAGAAATATACCACGTGGTAAAGCTTAGCATTGAGTATACTGGAATCTGGGTGTGAGTTCTTTTTTTTTTCCATTATCAAGCATGTGACCTACATTGTAACATTACTCACCGTCTACAATCCTTTTGCCTGAGATAAACATTGTGTTTTTCCCCTTTATTTTATCAACAGAAGGTGTGATGTTTTTACGTGACCTCGGAATTGACTTTTAGTCCCATCGTGTAGGACGATGAATGCAGAGGAGTTGGAGCTCCTCGGTGACTCAAAGTATAGGAACTATGTGGCAGCGGTTGATAAGGCATTAAAAAACTTTGAGTACTCCAGCGAATGGGCCGATTTGATCTCAGCGCTCGGAAAGCTCAACAAGGTATTTTTCTAAATCCTTCTGAAGCATTTAGAAGTAGTTCATTTAGAAGTTGCATTAGTAATCTTTTTTTTTCACAGGTCTTGCAAAACAATGGCAAGTATCAGGTTGTGCCCAAGAAACTGACCATTGGAAAGCGTCTGGCCCAATGCCTCCACCCAGCACTACCCAGCGGGGTTCACCGCAAGGCTTTGGAGACCTACGAAATCATCTTCAAGATCATTGGACCAAAGCGCCTGGCGAAGGATCTTTTCCTTTATAGGTAGATATTATGCAGGATTTAACTTTTCTGCTACTGTGAGTTTTAGTGGCTAATTTGTCCTTTTATCATCCTTCTCCTCAGTTCTGGGCTCTTCCCTTTACTATCCAATGCTGCTATGTCTGTGAAGCCAGTATTACTTGGGTTATATGAGACCTACTACCTGCCCTTGGGGAAGACCCTTAAACCAGGCCTGCAGGGACTTCTGACTGGGGTGCTTCCTGGTCTGGAGGAGGGCTCAGAGTATTATGATAGGTATAATTAAAGGTTTTTAATCTAGAATAAATGAGCTAGATTAATATGTAGACCAGCATTTAAACATTAATGACTGTGAGGAACTGATTTTGAAATTTGCTTGTTTTTAAGTCAATGCCAATACTGCATTTATTTGATTGAAAATACATTAAATAAACAGGAATTTAGATGTTTAATTTGAGACTTACAGTGCTATTTAATTGGTAATTTGTTTGTGTTTTAAAAAGATTATGATAATTACATGATAAGGCAGTATATATATGTATATATAAGCCAAGTGAGCATGCTAAATCAAATATCCTATATATATTTCCAATATCAACTAATACCAATAAATGCAAAGCAATATAGTAATGTTAGCCCACAACCAATATGTTTCCTAAAGTGCATTGCACTTCAAGTGCATTGCAATGCAAATCTTAGGACTTAACTATAATTTTCTATTAGTACTACATTAATTTACATTGGAAAAATACCTCTGATGCTATGCTGTGCGTGACCAGTTCTTAACAATTAATGTCGTAGTTAACGTCAATTCCAACATTTATTTTTAACATTGTAATACTGAGTATTATTTTATGGAAACCAGCTAGCATGAACTAACAATGAACTGTTTGTTTGTTAACAGTAATAAAGAAGTAATAAACATCGTAACAAATGTATTGCAGATTATAAGTTAATTGTGCATTAACAAGTGTTCACTCTTGAACCTTAACATAAAATGTTACCCCTAAATCTTATTTGATCTGTTGCCGAAAGGACCAACACCCTGCTAGAAAAGGTGGCTGCAGCTGTGGAGCAACCAGCTTTCTATAGTGCCCTATGGGGAAGCATCCTAACCAGCCCTGCTGTGCGTCTGCCTGGAGTGACCTTCGTCCTACTGCATCTTAACCGAAAACTGACCATGGAGGACCAGCTGTACATCATCGGCAGTGACATTGAACTTATGGTACAGTGATTAAGTCATAATGACGCAAAAAAATCCTTGTATATATAATGAATGCTTTAAAATGACGCAAATTGTCTATTGGATGCTGCCACAGAATTGTAACTTTACTAGAGGCATGATTTTATATGATTGCTGTTTTCATTAGGTGGAGGCAGTCAGCACATCGGTGCAGGATTCTAGTGTGTTAGTGCAAAGGAGTACTTTGGATCTCATCTTATTCTGCTTTCCCTTCCACATGAGTCAGGTAACAAAACTGATTATTAAATGTATTGATTTAAATCCTTGTTTACAGTAAATCCAGTGATAGGAATTTTTGGTTGGTCTCTGCTGAAGACTTTGCCATTTTATTTCACAGGTGGCAGAGTTACAGAAATTCCAAAAAAGATATTTGGGTTTGATTTAAAAATGACGAACTACCATAATGAGATGCATGGGATAGTATAGTGCACACTGGATGCACACTTCAAAATCTCTTTGAAAGTAGTGGCTCATCCGGGTATATCTCACATACTGTTTTTTAAATACTATGAATTCGGACATACTACTAGACTCTCATTATTTTTCACACATTATGTATTAGGGAAGTACATGATTTCAGACGGACAGGAGATCTGGAGATCCACAATAAACGCAATTGAACCGATTATATTTAAATGTAATTTTTTTTCTTCTAGTTGCGGCAACTTGATGTATTTTGATTAAAAAGGGCACACAAGTTAATGCACACAAAAAGGACACACAAATATAATGCATTAAACTGCAACTTTCTGGTTGATTTAAGGCTACACGTCCAGACATGATCAGGATTCTGTCTGCAGCACTTCATGTTGTACTAAGAAGAGACATGTCCCTTAACCGAAGACTTTATGCTTGGCTATTGGGTGAGATATTCACACCTCACACACAAACTGTATGAAATTCTTCTTGAAATGTTCTATTCTGTTTTCTATTTTTTTGTCTCCATTTTCAATTACAAGGCATTCCTTAGCCAACAGGTTTCCTTTAAATGAAAGTGCATGTACAGTTTTTACACTAAACAATCATTTTTAATAAACATGCTTTTCTTGTTTTTAAAATAGTACTTACATTTTTTTACAGACTTGAAACCATTGAATGGTAGCGTATCTGCAAGCAGATATTAACAAATTGAAACAAATTAAGCAATAAAGGTTTCAATCATGGTTAACTAGTTGCAGTTCTCACTTTATATAACTTGTCAACATCATATAAGCAACAAAATTTGTTGTTTTCATGAAAACTGTTTTATTGTTTCCACTGTTATACTGGATTCGTACCAAATGTGAATTTAGTATTAATTACGCAAGTAAATAACATACAAAGTCAATACAAATGCGCAAATTTAGGCAAATTATCGACATGTTTGCTGTGATTTTATGGAATACGCCTCAATCGTGTCTTTAAAGTTTAAATAGTTCAAATTTGCATGCCGAAAAACATCCCACAAGTAAATTAGAGGCAAATGAAGCGATGTTTGGTGTGAACCCAACACTAGTAATGTACAGCATGTATGTTAAGGGTATTGGTTGACCTTATTTTGTTTCTTACTTGCTATCCGTACGTTGTGGATGAAAATTGTGGTAAGTTTGTATTTTGTTAATCAGCGAAAGACTGGTGACCTGCTATCATATTTTGACTTAAACACTTCCCCACATATTCGCTTGTATCCCCAAGTCAATAAAAATGTCCTGACTGTGTATTTCATGTTCACGGTTTCTGTTTTCAGGCTTCGATAACAATGGTGTGAAAGCAGGCCCTCGCAGTACTCGCCTCAGTAATCCAGAAGAGCATGTCACGCACTACTTCAACACTTACTCCAAGGAGATGCTCATTCTGGTAAGGTGGAAACTTTAAAGCAGAATAAGTCCAAACATTAGCATCAGTGGTGCACAATTTGTTTTATGTAACAAAATAACATGGATTAATGTAACTTGTTTGGTTTGGGTTCCAAACATCAATGGTACATCAGATATCACCGCCAATCCCACTGCTCTAAATAAAATAAAAAGCGGCACAGAAACTTCAAAAGTCCTCTTTCTTTTTTAAAGTTTGAGTTTGCTTTTGTTGTAAGATCAAACTGTTTTTGTTATGTCTGTAGTTGAGCACAGGTGCATGCATACATTTTGTCAATAAGCCACTCTGAATGTCTTTGCTTCTTTCCATGTTGTCTGTATGCATGGTTTAGCTTGCAATGAGACGCTGGTCCAAATGCAGAAACAGACAGAGCTTTTCAGTGCTATGTTTAAAATGTTCTGATACCCTTGAGGTTGCGTTTGGGGCTTCAGCAGGAGGAGTTTTGTTTTTTGGCATTTTCCTCTGTTTTATTGGAGAGGGAATTGTTTGATTGCGTGCCATCTGGTTTGGGCCACTTGTTGGATCTCGCTTGTTTGGGAAGTAGGTTATTGCAGGGACCGTCTGTTCCTTTGTCTGTGCAGCCATGTGTTAGAACAAGTGTGAAATCCCCAAAGAACTGAAACACACACTTGCACAGGCATTCTCAATCTGATGCTTTTCTCAAGGGCAATACAGACTAGTGATCCATCTTGAGTTCTTTAGTGACATTTTTATTATGTTTGGAGTTAACTTACACTTAAGGTGTTAACACTTAATACTTCTTAAGGTGATAGTTTGTCCAAAAAATACAGTTCTATTTTATTTTACTCATACCTAAATTTATTTCAAACCTCTTTGAAATTATTTCATAGGCATTCAGATAATTTCGTAGGCATTCGGTAAAAGGTTAAACTTTTATTCATTAGATTACACATTTATGTTGCTAATTGCTAGGATGGCTACAATTGCTAGGATTGACTGAGATATTTGATTTGTTGCATCCGTAGCTCTATTGTGTTTGGTGTGAACACATAATTTTCTATCACATAGTGTCTGGTTAAGGCACAGTGTTAGGTGAATTGGTATTCATCCATGTATGTACCTTTTTTTAATGTTATAATGTTCAATCACAATGTCAAACTTGAAAATCCAGGGGGAAAATAGCAGTCTTTCAAGTTCTTCTTGGTGACATACAGTCAAACCTTGACTGGCTTGACTGTATGTGGGACTTCTTCAATTGCACGATTGTGTTCGTTGCCCGCATGTGCAATGCCTACAACTCAGAATCTAATAAAATGTTGCAATTTGATGTATATCAAATTTTAGTTTGATTGATATCTTAAACTATAGTAATAACACTCAAAATGAATATAGGGTTTTCATAATTTTAGTGTTCTTATCTATTTTATTCCCTGTTCAGATCTTTAATGTTACTGCATCCTTAAATGTGTCTGTGTGTGTTTCTAGGCCATGGTGGGGATCCTGCAAGGAAAGGCTAGAGGAGGGGAGGAGGAGAGTGTCCTGATGCACGACTTGAAGCCGTTTCGCATTCTCATCAGTCTTCTTGATAAGCCTGAACTGGGTATAGTTGTTAGAACATGATGTATGCTTTGACTCGCACAAAGAGTGCTTGGAATAGCCTTGATTAGTTTTTTTTTTGTTCGCTATAATATTTAGGCCCAGCAATCTTAGAGGATGTTCTGATCGAAGTGTTTCGCACCCTGCACACTCAGTGCCGCGCTGAATTAGACCTGCAGAACCAAAACCCCTTCAGCAAAGACCAAACTCAACTTAGCAGGTCTGTACTGTTTTTGTCTTACTTTATTACAATGTATTTCAATGTTTTAAAGTTAACTCTCTTGTATTTTTTTTCCCAGCAAACTCAGAGAGAACAAGAAAACAGCAGAGCTTATAAAAACCGCCAACCTCTTGTTTAACTCTTTTGAGCCCTACTACATGTGGGACTATATTGCACGCTGGTTTGAGGAGTGTTGCAGGTGTGTGTGGGATAATGGGAGAACAATATTAGCTATCAGTCCATTAGAACTTAACTTCTTTCTGATTTTTTTTAGGTGGACTCAGAGCAGTCATACCCCTGGACAGAGTTTAAGTTCTGAGACATCAGCACGCTCATTGGTTGAGTTTTGTGAGCTGGTGGACTTCTTGTTGGACATTGTGTCTTTGGTTGGTAAACTTAAGATATGATGATTTAGCTATTTAGCCTCATTATCTATTTTATGCTTTAAGGGTGTTTAAATAAGTGTAAACTATGGCATCCACTATGGCATCCAAAACCTTGATGCACACCCAACATCAGAAGATTATTCCAAACAAACTTTAGGGTTATTGGACTTAATTGTAAATGCAGCATGGTCCAAAGACATCTACTGAACAGTACAAGTCACCCTGTTCAGTGTGGTTCACCCTGATCAGGCTTGAATTTTCATTCCCAAGAGTAACCCTTGCTTGGTAGGCATGGTGTTTCGTGATCAACGTCATTCTCATTCGAAGAAGAAGGTTTATAATTTCAATTATATAAGTGGTGCACTTTCCACACATTTAGATCCAACGTTAACAGCCCCAAACAGTCCCGTTCTTAATTCTTAAGTTTTCTTAAGCATTATAGGTTTTTCTCATCCTGACAACGATCATTGCAAGCATCAGAAATGCCATCTCCTTGCTGTAGATTTTTGTTTTTGTCTAACAGAGGAATTCCTGGTGGGATTTAGAATACTTTACATATTTATAAGCTCTTCATCAGTTCTCAGCTGATAAAAATAGCATCATATGTACACAAATACAACACCATGATTAACCCTGCACAGCATGGTTTTGGATGTTCAATTGAGTTCTTTTACAAATTATGTCCCATAAAAGAACAAGATGATGATGAAGAGGACTTTTTAATAGTAAATAAATGAACATTTTATCTAACTAATATTGGTGTTTCTACCTGTTTAGTTTTAGGCAACTAAAATACATAATTTAGTGACACTTTGCTTATAGTTTTGACATTTTCCACATGTGTCCAGATGTATGTGTGTGTTAATGTCCTTGTGAAAGTTTCAGAGATCATCTTGGTCTTCGTTTCCCTAACGCTGGTTGTGAATGAACCAATCAGGGTTTCTGAAGTATGTTTTCTGGCCTCTCCTCTGCTTGCTTCTGTCTGTCTGAAAATCTCTGCTTTCTGTTTCTTTCCTCGAAGCCTACTAGAAGCATGAGGGTTATCTGCCAGGTACAGTACTGCTCTTACTTGTCTTTTCACCTAAAATTCACCTCACTCTAATTGTTTTTCTACCTTTCCAGAAACATCCATATTAATGTGGCACATAATCACTTGTTCAGTTTTTCTGTGGTCTGGAATACTGTATGTAGTGATAAAAAAATGAAATAGCCTCTTTGCTGTTATATTAAATTATATATTATAAAAAAAAGTTATATACATATTTTAAAAGAAATGTTTATCATTTTGCCTATGGATGTTGTGGAAGGTAGAACCACAAACTTGCATGTGCTCACCAATTAAAAATCTACAGCTTGCTACTCCCTTTTACTCCACACATAAAGCTAAAATTGTTCTGTTCTGTTTTGTTAACCCTAATATTATACAAGTAATACCTTGTATAACTTTAAATGTATAGCACTGACTGTGAGACAGGAATGATACATCAATATTAATGAGGAACTGATCTTCCATGATGTGTCTCTTTGTCTATCTAGGAGACGTACATTGAGATCCAGACAGAGCATCTACCTCAGTTGCTGCTGCGGATGGTTTCCGCTCTTACCACACACCTGCAGGCGCTGGGTCTCCGAGAGCTCACTCACTGTCTGCGCCTCTGCTCCAAGATCCTTAGCAAAGTCCAACCCCCTCTAGTGTCACCCCTTACACTGCCCCCCGGTCCATCCTCTACTGGAACTACCCCTTCTGCAAGAGACAAAGATGAGAAAATGGTGAGAGCCAACCAAATCATCATATGTTCAGTAAATAAATAACATCACATCTAAGGGTACATCGTATTCATATAAAAATTGTAAGCAATGCTTAATCAAATTGGTTGACACCAATTAGTGCAAAGCTGATGTTAAATGTGATTAACAAATGATAAAAAATAAAGAAAACTGTGAGCTCCACAGTAGGTGGGGTTTCTCACCCTTTACTTGTTTATAACCTTGTATTCACCCTTCTCTTATTCTGTTAAACACAAAAGAAGATATTTTGAAGTATGCTGGTTGCTGGGACCCATTGACTTCCATAGTAATGTTTTTATTTCCTAGTATGGAAGTCGATGGGTCCCAGCAACCAACATTTTTCTAAATATTTTCTTTTGTGTTCAACAGAAGAAAGAAACTCATCATGGTAATGATAAGGTAATTTACATTTTTGAGTGAACTAACCCTTTAATTTATGCGGTCCTGTCAGCAATGTAAGAATAGTATTTCAAAATTGATCAAATATTTGTTTACTATTCAAACTAATGGAAAATTACAGATTCTTACTTTTTTCTTTGTATTTTTTGTAAGCTTCCTCAATTATTTAATGAATTGAATAAATATTTTGTTTAGAAGCAGTGTTAATTATGTTTTGTGTCAATTATATGAAGTTTCCTTTGGTAACTGATTAAATAAATCAAAGACGGCTTTTAGTGGCTTTGTAGAGGCTTTGCAAAGCTTTGATTCAAATCCAGCTAGAGAAACACATTGGCACCAGTGCTGAAACAAATCTGAAACAAAATCTGTTATTCTAATCTCTGCCCTGTGCTTCATGTGGACTTTTTTTTAGACGTTTCACATAGGGAATATGTAGTGTATAATAAACGGAAGGTTAGCATAATTGCTCAGTGCTCAAAGGTACTCGTTTCTTCACTTTGTACATCACTCAGCACTTTATCTCACAGCCAATATCAACAGTACTCTGTGAACTTGGAATATCTCGTAATTGTTTTGAAGCTTTTGGAAACAGTCCCTACAGCATTGTAATGCCAAAGACAAGCCAATGCGGCCTGTTTGTCATACAAGCACTGGCCTGGAAACAACCATCCTTCTGCCTGATGGTGTGGGTTTTCCTCTTCATGTGCCTTCAATGGCTCCCTGGTCTGGGTCCAGTGGACAGAATGATCCTCCCTCATTGGCCCCTGACATAAGTTTGTTAGCCCGTGACCTGTTCGCTACCTTACTGGGGACAATGTGTCCCTTCCATAAGTGAAGCGTCAGCTAAATTATGCCAGACTCCCTGGATGGTGCCAACATGCAGGGAGGAACAGCAGGGGAATTGGGATGAGACGTTCATGCGCAGCTGAGTTCCGCTCTCTAGTGGGAGCCAAGTCTAGCCTCTGAGGCCCAAGAGTCTGTCATTTCCACTCAGGTGAAAATGGCCTCCAACCTCTCAAGCTCTCGCCTTTCCCCCCTCTGGGTATCCTGTAGCGCACTGCTTACCACCTGAGTCTGGCTCTGTGCTGCTACACGGTTCTATGATTGAAACCACTGAGCTGTCTCTGTCTGAATGTTTTTTTTAGCTAAGTTATTATGTGACGAAAAAGCTTCATGTGAAAGTTTGGATTGATGGAGCTGTGGTCTGGGCAAGAATGGCTTCAGAATTGACGAACACAGATCTCTCTGTAGCTGTATATTCTGTCCATATGAGAATATAACTATATTATATTACAGACAGGATGCAAAGAGAGTTGAAAAAAAAAAACACATTTTAAAAATCAAACAGTTGGTAGGAGGCTTAGACAGTGAGTTTTAAAAGAATACTTTGGCCAAAAAATTAAATGTTGATGTTAATTTGCTCCACCTCAGACCTTCGAAGACAAATATTAAAAAAAGATTTTTAGCTGAAAATGTGGTTCTTGGTGAATAAATCATAAAATTAAAGAAGATTTTTAGCTGAAAATGTGGTTCTTGGTGAATAAATCATAAAATGCAAGTTTATGGCTCAAAGTAGAGTTAACAAAAAATAGAAATGTTATATATGAAAAGTCTGATCAGGGAACACTGTGTTGTATACCATGCTGGAGACCTTTTTTTTTTTTTTAAATTGTTTTTCAGATCCTACCAGTCACAAGCACTGACGTATTTGATGATAGTGAGAACACTTCAAGGTTGTCAGAAAGTGGATTCACTGACTTCGTTCAGTACCAAGCAGAGCGTGGTGATCAACCTGATAATGTGCAAGGCCTCGAGGATGAGGCATCCAGCCTTGAAGAAGTTCCTCTTCAACCCAAACCTAAACCCAAATATGGGTTTAGTAGTTCAGCCATCAGCAAGCCCCAGGACAAACCAGTGATGCAGTCCTGCCTTGAGCATTTCCAGCAGTTCCTTTCTTGCTTAGTAAGGCTTTACATCACCCCAGGTGGACAGACAGAGGCAGGGAAGAGCTGCAGTGCAGAGATAGACACTCTAACAGTGGTGGCTGATAAAACATGGACAAGCGGCTTTGAGGAGCAGATGTCTTCTGAGCAGATGGAGTGTCTTGCTGCATTCACTGCAGCCTGTCAGCTCTTCCTGGAGTGTTCCAGTTTTCCAGTTTACATTGCTGAGGGCAACATGAAGTCTTCGCCCACTAGAGAGGAGCAGGCAGGTAATAAAAAATACTTTGGCTGTCATTTTTTTAACTTTATGTACTGATTTATGTCAGTCTGTCAGGCACCTTCCTTCAAGGTGTGACCAGGACTTTATCCTTGACTCCCTCTGCCATCACAAAACATATAAAATAAAACACTAAAAATTAAATCTTATTTTAAAGACTAGTTACTATTCCACATTTTTTCCAGAAGACACTCAAGTGTAGTTTATGTCCATAAAATCTAGTCACGCATAATAAGAACAAGAATAATTTAATATTTCTTTGTATATAAAATAACTTGTAAATTTCAATTGAAGTGAAAATGAATTGAAAATGTAATGTCTTGTTTTTGACTCAACTGCATTAATTTAATTCAAAGGGATTGTGGGGCTGTTAATAAATATAATTTCTAGAAATACACCAACAAACATTCAATGTCACACATTTGCATTCTGCCATTTGTTTTTCTTACAGGTGACAGTGTTCAGCCAGCAGTGTGGCTTCAGACTCTAATGGATGCATGCTGTTCTGATACTGATTTCAGTATTCAGGCAGTGGCTATCTCACTTGTCATGGACCTTGTAGGACTCACACAGTCTGTAGCTATGGTGACAGCTGAACGTGTGGCAAGTCCAGACTCAAGCCAGCCAATGAGTCCAAGCCAGGGTCGTGTTGCAGTGGTGATTCGACCGCCACTCACACCTGGTATTTTGAAGTATATTGCAGAGAAAACAGATTTCTTTAAGGTTTGCATTATTTCCTAACCCATTTTATTCTTTTGTAGTCTTCTATTCTATCTTGATCACCCTCTGACTTCTTTCCTCTAGAATGTTGCTCTTATCTTATGGCATCAGCTCGGAGAAGAGACTCCCCAGCATCACAAGCGCAGTGTGGAGCTCTTTTACCAGCTTCACAATTTGGCTCCCTCACCCAGTATTTGCGAAGATGTCATTAGCCAGCAACTCATGCATCGGGACAGGGTTAGTCAAACATGCATGCACAAACACACAAAGTTGTACTATGTTGCACACACGTTCACATATCTATTACCAAATTGTCTTCTAGAGAATACGTCTGGAGGCTCATGTAAAATTCTCAGTTCTTTGGCACCTAACCAGAGACCTAAATATCACCAAGTCCTCTCCTTTTAATCGGTCTTTTGACAGGTAAGAGTATTTTTATGGTAGTTTTTCTGTGCAAAAACAGATAAAAAAAAAAAACATTTTAAGACACTGCTTTTTATAATCGTTCAATCACCTTAGCATTCTGTTTCTCTTGTAGGTCTCTTTTTATCATGCTTGACAGCCTCAGTTATTGGGATGGCTCTTCAAGTGCTGTTGGCAGGGCCTGGTTGAACCAGGTTTTGCAAAGACATGACATAGCTCGTGTTCTTGAACCTCTACTACTTTTGCTATTACACCCCAAAACCCACCGTGTATCCATACAACGTGTTCAAGCACAGCGACACTGGACCCAGGCCTTTCCCAGTCCACCAGAAAATGAACCCTCTGACCCTATTTACATGAGGGATATAGGCTATACTGAAAGTAAGATCTAGCGATTTAAATATATTTTGCATTTGCATTTTATAACAAACCTAATATATGCTAACAAACATGTACTTGCTTTTTACTCTGCAGATTTTAGCCTGTTATCAGGGAATGGCCATAGAATTGTCCAAGAGTTTGGCAGAAGCCTTCCACTAGATGATATGGAACCCTTTAGCCTGACAGTCAACCCTTTAAGTGACAGTCTTTCTCTCTTGAGCCTTAGCAGTGAGAACCTGCAGCTGTGTGGTGAATATCAACCACCTGATCAGCAGGGGGAGCCTCAAAGCTCAGATTCGAGTGGCTCACAATCCTCAACTGTAGACAACGGCAGCTTTGATGAACTGGAGGGAGGTGGCAGCTCTGTTAATACATTGGATCCTATGCTTTGTCAGTCTGTTTCATTAGAGGAAGAGTCCATGCACAAGGCAGTTTCTGCTGTGGTTTTTGAGCTAGTGGACAGGGTGGTGCAAATGGTGGAGAAAGAATCTGAGACACCATCTCCTGATGCCTGGCCTCAGACAGACTCTGACAGTTCCAACTCATCCACCTATACATCCAATGAGCCAGTGGAAAGACTTGCGCCCTTCTCTAACACCCAGCCTAGAACACTTCCAGAACTAGTTGCAGGTGGAACCTTGGAGTTTCTAGCTGTGGCCGCAATTGATGCTTCTGGGGAAGAGGAGCATCGGGAAGGCATTGCTCGGCATAGCTCCTCCCCTTCGATCATTACACTGCCAGATGGTGGTGGCAGTGCTTCCACAGAGCAGAGTCTCCAGGTAGATGACCCGCACCGCAAGCGCAGCCACAGCAGCATCCAGCTCAGTCTAAAGGGCAAGATTATGGAGCGTCTGGTGGATAAATCCCCAGGAGCCAAGCCCAAAATCAAGAAGGTCAAGAGGAAAGATGAGGAGAGACGTAAGACCAACCAGTCCGAGAAGAATCGGCCACCCAGCATCTTCTTTGGAGACAGTCTTGACTTGGAAAACTGGTACAGCTGTGGGGAAGGTGAAGTGTCTGAGATTGAGAGTGATATAGGCTCACCCAGTGGTGGGGCTGCGAGTGGAGGAGGAGGATCTCGCACCTCTGGGTCACCTCCTCGCTTCAACATCCATCCCTTATACCAGCATGTGCTGCTCTATCTTCAGCTCTATGACTCCTCTCGGACTCTACATGCGCTCTCTGCCATTGCAGCTATGCTACGTGCCTCACCAACAGGATTTGTGAGCGCCATTTCCACCACCAGCATAAACAACACATATACACCACAGCTCTCTCTACTGCAGAACCTGCTAGCGCGCCATCGCATCTCTGTTATGGGCAAGGACTTTTACTGCCCTATCCCGCAGGACTCGCATTCCCACTCCTTCCGAAGTGCCATGTTCCTAGAGATCATAATCTCCCTTTGCCTCTATTTTCTGCGCAGCTATTACTCAGCCCATGTGGCTGCCACATCACAGGACCTGTCAGGCAACCATGCCATGCAACTGACCAGCGTGGAGGTGTTGACTCTGCTCTTCAGCGAGCTTGCTAAAGTCACAGGGGGCTCAACCAAGGGCTTTGCCAGCTTTATTTGTGATGTACTGTCTAAATGCAAAGTGCAGAAGGTAGTGCTACACTGTTTGCTTTCCACTATTTTTAGTGTACAGAAGTGGCATGAACATCGTGTTCGTGGCACCAATGTGGCTGCAGTTGAGGAGGGCCTTTCGGAGGACAGTGTCATTAATCTGTCAGAGGACCAGTTAGATAACTGCAGCTCCATACAGTCACAACTACTGCGTCTGCTGCAGAGCCTGGTGGTGTTGGAGCATCGAGTGATGATCCCAGTGGATGAGGGTGGAGAGGGAGGTCCTGGGTCAAATGGGTCTAATGGAGGAGCTAATGGTCCCGGGGCTGGTTTCGAACTGATTGGGGGTGAGGTAGAGCACGTCAACCCACAACAACCTATGACTTCCCTGCAATACCTACATGGGCAGCCTATCACAGCACAAGGGATGTTTCTATGTGCTGTAATTCGAGCTCTGCATCAGCATCATGCCTGCAAGATGCACCCACAGTGGATTGGCCTTATCACAACCACTCTGCCATACATGGGAAAGGTGCTTCGGCGAGTGGTTGCATCTGTTACGCTTCAGCTGTGCAAAAACCTCGACAACCTTATCCAGCAATACCGTTATGAGACAGGCCTCACAGACACCAGGTACTGGTCCAGTTTAGTCGTGTAACACAGTAACAGGGTCATATAACAAAGCATATTAGCTCACAAAGTTGTTTGTATTGGAATCTTTACATTGCCAATATAAATATAATCACCAACACAAAGTGGCTTGATATCCTGTGTGATGTATATTCACATCCATAAGAGGGCACTGTTACAACAACAGTTATTGTCCAAACATCACTAGAGTGGGCTGTATTAAAAATAAATTCTACACATTTTTTAAGCAATGCTTTATGAGAAATGTGTGTGTGTTTATATTTCTAGGCCCCAATGGATGGCACCCTGCGTCCCTCCTGACCTTATTCTGACAGTACTAGAAGGAATGACAGCCATAATCCATTATTGTCTGCTAGACCCAACATCACAATATCACCAGGTGAGGGTGCTAGTTAGCCATGTTTGGATCCCATGTTTTAATAAATGTTGTCATGTTGTGAATGAGTACAGTAACGAAAATTATCATTATTATGTATGATGATGATTATTATTATTATCATTTATGTATAAATAATTTTGATATAATGAATGTCACAGTGTGGTTAAATTATAATCAGTATTGTACATGAGTTTTTAATGCTTATATGCATGGTTTCCTCAGCTGCAGGCAAATGTAGATCAGAAGCACCTTGGAGAGGCTCGTGCAGGCATTCTCTCCATCTTGCACACCATCATGTCCTCTGTAACCCTTCTGTGGGGTCTCCTCTGTCTGACTGACAGTTCTGACAGACCAGCTGCAGCCTCTGCTTGCTCCACTTCCAACATCAACCTAGGATCCACAAAGGTAGCCCAAGGAGACTAAACATTAGTCTTAATATGTAGTGATGACATTTCCATCCTACATGTAGTCATGTTCTGCTCACTAGAAGTGCTTTTTCTGATTTTTCACAGAATCTCAGGCAGCAGATTTTAGAGCTGCTGGGCCCGATCTCAATGAATCACGGAGCTCACTTCATGGCTGCTATTGCTTATGTATGGAATGAAAGGAAGCAGGTTAAAACTCCATCTAGAAACAAGGTATGAACAATTGCAGATGTCTACAGGAGAACGTTTGTACACTTGGGCAACAAAACAAACATTTTGACACGTGTGTCTGTATTTTAGGTAATTCCCACAGCTAGTGAGGAACAGCTTCTCCTTGTGGAGCTTGTTCGTTCAGTAAGTGCTATGCGAACCGAGACTGTGATACAGACAGTAAAGGAAGTCCTCAAGCAGCCCCCAGCCATTGCCAAAGAGAAGGTATTGCTATGAATATACCCTGACAACTTTCATAATTGCTCTCCAGCCATTGCAAGTAAATGCTGTTAGTTTTTCAGGTAGCCCTAGTACTCAATTTTGCCTTTCATTTACAGAAGCATCTTTCCCTGGAGGTCTGCATGCTACAATTTTTCTTTGCCTATGTGCAGAGGCAAGTGGACCGACCAATTATTGTACTATATCAGTTCAAGCCAAATGCATTCTTTAAATTACTCTATCAATCTCACTGCCATTGTCTGGTCTCATTTAGGATTTCAGTGTCTAGTCTAGTTGATAGTTGGCCATCGCTCCTGGCATTGCTTAAGGACTCTGTGCAGCTCAGTTTGCCTGCTCCAGGACAGTTCCTCATACTAGGGTGAGTGCATTTAGTGCTATTACATATAAGATAAATTATTTATTATTTATGTGTCAAAATCATCAATACATTTTTTAATAGACATAGTTTCCCATTTAGATATTTTGTAAATAATCAAACTGCATTTATATGACAAATCAGTTTACTGTGTAAGACCACAAGAAGCATTAAGAATGTATTTTTATTTGTATTTTTTTAGTGTACTGAATGAGTTTATTCTTAAGAATCCCACCCTTGAAAGCAAGAAGGACCAGCGAGAGCTTCAGGTGACTTTTGCCTCACTCTAACATCCTTACGTTCAATAAAAGTAATTTTTCTTTGAGATGCTTAGTTTGAACCATGACAACATTTTAGTTTTGGATACTACCACATGCATATACCACAAAAATATGGCAATTAAAGACCAGGGAATAACCATGTATGTCAGCTATTTTCAAATATTCACACTCAACCATGATTTCCCCAGGATGTGACCCATAAAATCGTCGAGGCTATTGGGACGATTGCAGGTTCATCGCTAGAACAGACCACATGGTTGAGGAGAAACCTGGAGGTCAAACCTTCTCCTCAGATCATGGTGGAAGGGACTAGTCTGGAGGCCGACGTAGAAGGTCAGAGACTTTGTTTGTCTGTGTTTCTAAAAGGCATCACTGACGTAGATTGCTGCATTTAGCATGCACATCTGCACGACTGTGTGGCAAGTCTCTCACTAACAGTATGTGCATTTCAGATTTAATGCAAACAGTGATGGAGGCTTCCAGCTTCACTCCATCTGTGTACAGTGTCCACGCTCTCACATTGCTGGCTGAGGTAAACACAGAATGCCACTTCCACTGCCTTTTCCTTATTTTAATTCACACTGTGGCCAGATCTACCACAAACGTTACAACAGATTTTATTTGCCACTCGTATAAAACACACCAGGAATAGTCACAGGTCACCAGAAGTAGTGCTTTGCCTTGATTAGTTTGTTTTTGTATTATTTACATTGCTTTGTAGATTGTCCTTTACTGGATTTAATTATTTTTCTCGCGTTTGCATGGGTGTCTGTACAGGTGCTGGCTCATCTATTAGATATGGTCTTCTACAGTGATGAGAAAGAGAGGGTGATTCCTCTCCTGGTCAACCTTATGCATTATGTTGTGCCCTATCTGCGCAACCATAGGTATGTAGTCTTTTTAAAGTCCAGGGTTCCCATGGGTCATGGATTTTTAAAATGTTAATTCCAGACATCGAAAGTCAGGGAATATTGTATATTTTTGTCCAAGTCATGGAATGTCAGGGATTTTTATTTGTCATTTAAAATTTTACTTGTAATTTATTAAAATGGGGCGGCGCGGTGGCGCAGTGGGTAGCACAATCACCTCACAACAAGAAGGTTGCTGGTTCAAGCCTCGGCTGGGTCAGTTGGCATTTCTGTGTGGAGTTTGCATGTTCTCCCCGTGTTCGCGTGGGTTTCTTCCGGGTGCTCCGGTTTCCCCCACAAGTCCAAAGACATGCGGTATAGGTGAATTGGGTAAGCTAAATTGTCCGTAGTGTATGTGTGTGAATGAGTGTGTATGGATGTTTCCCAGTGATGGGTTGCGGCTGGAAGGGCATCTGCTGCGTAAAACATATGCTTGATAAGTTGGCGGTTCATTCCCCTGTGGCAACCCCAGATTAATAAAGGGACTAAGCCGAAAAGAAAATTAAAAAAATATTTTTTTCTATGCTGTGTTTTTTATGATTAGGCTATTTTTCACTGCCATTTTATTCCTTTTATACTGGTCTCACTTTTATTCTCAACCATTCCATACAGAATTGTGGGAAAATTATTATTTTTCTTTTTTTATTTGACAAAAAATGGATGCATGAATGACTCTAAATGATCAAAATAAACCAAAATGTTAAATTCTCTTCAAATTAGCATTAGAAAAGTCATGTTAAAATGTTTAATTATAGCAGTCGATACAGTGAACGTAGTCTTGTTGAAATAGGCTTTGGCTGAATGAGTATTGTGATAATGTCATACTACATGTCTAAAGCGGGTCAAGGAGAAGCACAACATCATGCCATCTTTATGACAGCTCTAAGCTATCGCACACCACATGAGCACTTTCCATAAGCTAATATAATGTTATTTGATATTTAAAAAGGAGGGGCGCAAAAACAATTAAACAGTGACTTGGCAAAAAAAAATCTGTAGAATTGATATGCCAGTTAATGATTGAAAGCCTCTAAATTTTGCATCATTTGCTCGATTTTGCATGAAATTCAGCGATTTCAGAAATTCATAATTGCAAAATTCTGGAGGGATTGCTTACAACAGCTGCCTAGTTTTTGATTCATTATAGGTCATGGAGATTTGGTCAGCTTTTTAATTTTTAATTTTAATTTTTATATACTTTATTTACATTTTTCACGTTTTTAAGAACAAACCCCAAACCTACCCCATGCCAGCAAATAATAATAATAATAAATAACATATGTAAAATATAAATAAATATATGCAAATGTACACCCACAAATGTACAGATATGTACATCCATGAACAATTTATACATGCACATATTCACAAGAGTCCACTCAGACATCTGCATAAATACATAATCATTAATGAAAAGAAATAAAGCGAAAAAAGAAAAAGAAAAATGTTTTTGGCTATACAAATACCAATAAATATATTTATAATTCATAAATATTGCTATGCTTTATGAAATCTTTCACACCACTCAGCTATCATTGGTCACTCTCCAGTGGTCAGCTTTTTAATCAGTAAAAGACAGAGAATTTGACATCTGGCTTAGAGTGGGAACCCTGAAAATCCTACACTGTAGACACAAGATGAGGAATTTACAATTAAGACTGTCTTTTCTGTTTGCCAGTGCTCACAATGCGCCCAGTTATCGTGCATGTATCCAGCTGTTGAGCAGCCTCAGTGGATATCAGTACACCCGGAGAGCCTGGAAGAAGGAAGCCTTTGACCTGTTTATGGACCATACATTTTTCCAGATGGACTCCACCTGTGTCAGCCAGTGAGTCCTGTATACAGCACATCATATTTTCTTGTTGCAGTGGTTTTGCTGCAGCTCACAGGGCAATGTGACTTCTAGTTGACCACATCTCTCTCTCTTACAGCTGGAGAGCAATCATAGACCACCTGATGACTCATGACAAAACCACATTCAGGGACCTAATGAGTGAGTCTTTCCTCCGCTAAATGGACTTTCCAGCAGTGCCCATTTCATAGCTCTGTCATTATCATCCTGCTAACATTTTCTATATGTGCAGCCCGAGTTGCTGTGGCTCAAAGCAGCTCTCTGAGTCTTTTCACCAATCGAGATGCAGAGCTTGAGCAGAGAGCCATGCTACTCAAACGCCTGGCCTTCACTATCTACAGCAGTGAGGTGGACCAGTACCAGAAGTACTTGCCAGACATCCAAGGTACTCAAATTTGCTCATTTCAGTGGTGATGTTGAGTTACATTGGAAGTTGTGGTATTGGGAAAACCAGTATGCTGTGTTTCCGCTTGACCTGTTTAAAAATTAGGGATCTGCGGGCCAATGTCCTGCTGAGTATAATCCTTATGTGCTATTGGGGATGTTTTCATCCACTCTAGGGGTGATTTTAAGTCTTAATTTGGCTACAACTTTCTCTGTGTTTCAGTAAATGGAATGATTTTTGGTAACAAATCTTATTTTTGCACATTTTGGGAAAATGCTTTGATAGTTTTCAAAAATGCAACAATATACTCTGGGCAAATTTACTACCATTTCGTTATGTTGGTGGCTGTTTTTGCCCCATTGACTTTCATTAAAACTTAAATTTTTTGATTGCAAAGCCATATTATCATGCATTCTTGATTGTTGGTGGTTTTTCCTGTCGGGAAGAGGTCAAATCAGCAATTTTTACTGTTGATCAACTGTTGCAGTGCAAACAAAAGCATAGTTTCTGGCTTTTATATATATTATTTATGCGCACACACTTTAATTTGTTGTTTTACTCCATAGAACTTCATATAAAAGCCAGAAACGTTTTTGCACAGGCCAATCTAAAGGGTTAATTTGTTTTGAGGACAAGAACCTGACAAGATCTGAACGCAAGATCTGATGTTTTTAGGTGTGGTAATGTAATATAAGCAGATTATTGACTCTGGTATTTTGAAATAATAGGCACTTTTCATCATGGCCATATCACAACCTCGGGTGTACATTATTTTCTAATAATTCTTTTAATAATCGTTAATAACTCCTTAGTTAAGTCATGTCTTGATATCATTTCAGAGCGTCTTGTGGAGAGCCTTCGACTCCCTCAAGTGCCCATCCTTCATGCTCAGGTCTTCCTCTTCTTCAGAGTGCTGCTATTGCGCATGTCACCTCAGCACCTGACCTCACTGTGGCCCACTATGATCACTGAGCTGGTGAGGATAAAACACACCTTACATATCAACATACAGTTGAAGTCAAAATTATTAGCCCTCCTGTGAAATTGTAATTATTTTTTAATATTTCCCAAGTGCTGTTTAATGGATTTTTTGATTTAGTTATTTTAAACAAAAAAATCCTACACCTAAAACAATTAAAACAAATACATTTTGTCTTGATCGAAATGGAGCGGGATGAATCGCAAGCTTTTTTGATAACTTTACTTTAATGATCTGTCTTGACTAGTGATGCATGACATATCTGCGGTCATATTGATATTGGTAGATAAATACTTATTTTATTATTATTATTTTTCTCAATTTAAACAACTGTGGTACTGATATCTCGTAACAAGTTGTACAGAAGTTTGTTATACATTCAATTACATACAAATTCTTAGTAGAAAAAAATGAAAAAAGGGTTATAAACCAAGATTAGGAAGACAAAGGCTAGTCATGGAGCATTCTTAAGAAAGTTCCAGAAAGTGGACCATATGCGCCAAAACAATTTGGAATTTTGATGTAAATCAAAAGTTCATTTTTCCAATGGTAAAACTGTTGAGTGTTGACGGAAGGTACCTGTGCAGTTGACCATAATAATAGTATACAGGTTTTGTCTAATTATATATAAAAATTCAGCACCCGTTTTTTAATAAAATCAAGACAAAGGTCCACTGTGCAATTCAGGAGGTAAATCATTGATAACTAATTTCTAATAGCTAATTTCTTTTGTCTTTGCCATGATGGCAGTAAATAACTTATTTCTAATCATTTTTTAAGATCAGCTTAAAGTGCAATTTAAAGACTTAATTAGGTTAAATAGGCAAGTTAGGTTAATTAGGCACTTCATTGGATAACAGTGGTTTGATCTGTAGCCAATCGCAAAATAAAAATGACTTCTTAAGGGGGATGATAATATTCCACATCATTACCTTAGGACATGTAACATTTCTAGACTATTCAGAAGATTTGTTAAAGGGATAGTTCACACAAACATGAAAATGTACTCACCCTCAAATGGTTATAAACCTTTATGAGTTTCTTTCTTCTGTTGTACACAAAATACGAGCTTTTGAAGAAAGCGTGTTTACAGGTTTTCAGCTTTCTTCAATATCACTTCCTTTGTGTTTATCAGTAGAAATGAACGAGTTAAGGCAGAATAAATGATGACAGAATTTTCATTATTTCATCTCTTTAATGCTTTTATAGGGCTTGTTTACTTGGATAATAATAATGACGTAATATTAGCTTGATTCTAGCATGGTCCATTTGATGCAGAGTGTTGTGGTAATTTATAAATGACAACTGGACCTTAAAAATGGTTTTAAAATATAAGGTCTGCTTTTACTCCAGCCAAAATAAAAGAAATAAGACTTTCTCCAGAAGAAAAAAAATATTATAAGAAATACTTTGAAAATATTGTTGCTCTGTAAAACATCACTTGTGAAAAATATTTGAAAAAGAATTAAACATTTTTACATGAGGGCTAATAATTCTGCCTTCAACTGTATTATAACATAAAAAGACAATTTGGAGAGAAGTGTTATTTAGTGGATATTTTATCTCGTTCTTATTTAATTCAATCATGTTCCTAAAACTTGTTTGTATTATTTTTAGGTTCAGGTGTTTTTACTCATGGAGCAGGAGCTCACTGCAGATGAGGACATCACTAGGTATCCACTTTGCAATTTCATTTTTATCCTGTTTAATTTTTTTAAAGTTGTGTTTCTGAAGGTCAATCTGTGAATGCTAATGAATCCGGTCTCTGGTGTCTCTCTCCAGGACTTCAGGGCCCTCGGTTGCAGGGCTTGAGACAACATACTCAGGGGGCAATGGCTTCTCTACCTCCTACAACAGCCAGCGCTGGCTCAACCTCTACCTGTCTGCCTGCAAGCTGCTGGATCTGGCCCTCGCTCTGCCCTCTGAGAGTCTGCCTCAGTTCCAGATGTGTGTATTCTTTGCATGTTTTTACACAGTTTAATATGCATTTTAGTACATGACAGGAGTTATTTTTAATAAGCTTGCAACTTGTGAAATGTTATTTAAAAACACATCTTGACAGTCTGAAATGTATTTAAAAGAAATGCAAGTGGCTTTTATGGCTGTTTTTTTTTTCTGTTCCAGCACTTTCTAATTAGAACTGTAAAACATATTGATCCTTTTCCATCAAATTAAAATCCTTACTGATAAAGTGCACTACGCATATTGAACATATTTCATTTGAGGAAAATAATAATACATTCTGCCACAGGTATCGCTGGGCTTTCGTCCCAGAAGCCTCTGATGACTCTGGTCTGGAAGTCCGCCGTCAGGGGACCCATCAGAGAGAGTTCAAGCCCTATGTTGTCAGGCTGGCAAAGCTGCTGAGAAAAAGGGCCAAGGTAATACAATCACGAATTAGTCACAGTGATATACATTTATTCTTTAAAAATCTATTCCATTCTGCTCGATGGCTGCTTTATTATTTTAATAGGGGTTCATTCCACATGATTAACTTAGGACATTTAACATTTATAGACTATTCTGTAGATCTGTTAAAGGGGTAGTTCACCCAAAAATGAAAATTTACTCACCCTCAAATGGTTATAAACCTTTGTTAAACACAAAAGAAGATATTTTGAAGAAAGCTGAAAACCTTTAACAATTAATATGCATAGGGAAAAAAATACTATGGAAGTCAATGATTACAGGTCTTTAGCTTTCTTCAACATATCTTCCTTCGTGTTTAACAGATGAAAAGACCCAAACAGGTTTGGAACAATTGAAGGGAGAGTAAATCATGACAACATTTTCATCCCTTTAATGCTTTTAAAGGACTTGTTTGCTCAGAAAATATTAATGACTTAATATTTGCCTGATTCTAGCATGGTCCATTTGATGAAAAGTGTTGTGTTAATTTATAAATGTCAATTAATGAAATTCTTTGTATCTCATAATATGTAATAGTGGACGTCAGTGCATTATGACTTTCAAACAGAATGACTAGCATGTTAAAAATTTCAAATGTTCAAATGTCAAAATGAAAAGGAGACAGTGATATTGGTGCTGCTAGGTGAAATTTTCTAATGGCAACCATTCTCCTGCTTTCATAATGTTCTTTCTGAGCGCAAGACAGCCAGTACAAAACATTGCACCTTAGTAGCTTGTGTTTGTTTACACACTTGATTGTTTCATTCCCCATTGAATACCAATGTGTAGACAAAAATCAAAATCAAAAATCAAATTATTTTCATTTGTGTTCAGCAGAAGAAAGAAATGTATTTCAGTTTGAAGTAACAAGTAAATATTGACAGAATTAGGGGTGGCACGGTGGCTAAGTGGCTAGCACTGTCGCCTCACAGCGAGAAGGTTCGAGTCCTGGCTGGACCAGTTGGCATTTCTGTGTGGAGTTTGCATGTTCTTCCCGTGTTTGTGTGGGTTTCCTCTTGGTGCTCCGGTTTCCCCCACAGTTCAAAGACGTGCGCTATAAGTGAATTGGATGAACTAAATTGGCTGTAGTGTATGAGTTTGTGTGAATAAGTGTATGGGTGTTTCCCAGTAATGGGTTGCGACTGAAAAGGCATCCGCTGCGTAAAACATTCTGGAATAGTTGGCGGTTCATTCTGCTGTAGCGACCCCTGATAAATAAGGGACTAATCCAAAGGAAAATGAATAACTGAATGACAGAATTAGACTGTCTCTTTAAGCCTAGAATGTTTACTACCCTGTCTCCGTTACATCCAGAAAAACCCAGAGGAAGACTGCTCCACACGCACTTTGTCCTGGGAGCCCGGACAGCTCCTGCTCACCCTTTACGTGATCCGCAGCATGGAGCAGCTCCTCCCTTTCTTCAACCTCCTCAGCCAGGACTTCAGCAGCAAAGGCAACAGCCGCTCAGGACCATATCACAGCCCTACTCCCAGAGACGGACCATTCCCTGGCAAGGATGGCAAACTGGAGAGCCAGAAAGTCTTCTGGAGCCGGGCCAGACAGAACATTGAGGAAATGGTTGAGAAGGACTTCCTCGAGGGCCTCATCAAAACGTGACCTGACGTGAACGAATAGAGAAACTATTGAGCAAAAACACTAACACCTCACCTTTTAAAAAAATGGAAGAGAACAAAAAAAAAGAAGTTTGTACATTTTTTTTTTTGCTTTTCTAATTAATGTATTTTTCCCCAAAAGCTATACTATTTAATTTAAAGTCTTTTACTTGTAAATATGGCCCGCTGTGATGATTTCTTTCATTTATTTGAACCCTTAGGATAGTATGATGATACTGTGCCATTCCATATTGTGGTGACTTGCCTAATAAAGAGACATATCATGTGAATTTAAAACATTCTCGTATTCCCTTATCAACAGAAAAGCTTGTAGCAGACGTCATGTTCATATCAACTTTGCACTAATATTTATTCCCTTTTGGATTTCAGTGGTCAATTAAAAAAATCTTTTGTGTGAGGAAATACATATACACGGATGGTTATAAGTGACATTGCTTTGGTAATGGTCAAAGCCATAATTAAAAAAACTAATTCTGCATATCATAGTATAAGTGGGAGGCAATAAAACAGACTGTTCATGTTCGCTACAGCTGTTTTCTTTTTTAATTTAAAAAAGGAACTAAATATGCTTTTATGCATTATGTTTTTTGTATATACTGCATGTTTTCATCCATCTGAACTTGTTTTCACATGCTAGATCAACGCTTGAAGGCTCACAGAACGTCTGATTAGTGACATGCTGTAATCTATTGATGTCTGTGTTGTGAATTAGGTTTATTCCTTAATTAGCAATTAGTTTTTTTTTTTAAAATAAAGTGATAAAGTAGACGGGGGCTCAATGGTTAGCACTGTTGTCTCACAGCAAGAAGATTGCTGGTTTGAGTCCCAGCTGGGGCAGTTGGCATTTCTGATGTCCAGATATTTGAGTTGGCGGTTCATTCTGCTGTGCCGATCCCTGATAAAATCAGTGACTAAGTCGAAGGAATGTGAATTAATGAACTGATAAAGTATTCAAAAACCCTTAGTGACACTAGGGGCTATTAAGCAAACTGCACCCAGCAACTTGTTGCTGAACAAGATGCTAGATGCCCAGATGCTAAAAACTTTATTTTATTATTATTTTTTTTTTTTTTGCTTACAAATAAAATAGTTTTTAATACTTTGGCATTAATATACTTTAACAAACAAACATCCCAGCACTGTCAGCACTGCGAAAAGTGACAAATATAAATATATTTCCGCTCTGTTTTCTTTTAATAGCAAAATCGTTTTGAAGAAAAATGATAGTGATGAGAAAACATCAGTTAATAAAGCATGCGGTCATAGCCATGAGGATTTGCCATGTGTTTGCGTCTCCTGCATCTTGTCCACAGATAAGAAAATTAAAATTGCATGCAAATCTGACTATATAATGGTTTAAATATATTTTTCATTGTAGGACACATTACAATAGATAATGGCTCTTGACATGTTTCTGTTTAGGTGCTCATTTTATTCATATATGATAAAATTCTTAATTTGAGCTTTATTAAGTTATTCATTCAATTTGTTACTTCTGTTGAACAAAAGAAGATATTGTGCAGAATTTTGGAAACTTGTGGTGGTATCCAGTGCATTTCAAACTATTTTCCTACTATGCCTATGGGTTTTCAATTCTTCAAAATATCTTACTTTGTGTCATAGAGGTTTGAACGTTTTTTAAGGGTGTGAGTATTTGAATTTTGGATTGAACAATCCAGGCGTCAAACGGCATATTTAAAATAATGGATAACAACTACTGAACGAATCCGTAAACAAAAATTTTCAGTAAATTAATATATTCTATAGAATATTCTATCCAGAATGAATCAAATTCCCCATTACCACCTACCATAGCCACAAACAAGTAGGGGCGCCGATAGTAAAACGCAATCTGGGTTTTTAATGACGTGTGACCTGACTCATGCGTGGGGGCGGAGTGATAGCGCAAATAAATAAATATTGAGTCCAGCTGGAACCGCGGCTTCCGTTATCGCGGCAGTGTTTCATCCTCCTTCTTTAGCAATTGTCCGAAACTGGACATAGCCACAGGGTGAATGAGAAGGAAGGCGAGCGTTTTTTAGAGATGAGGAGAACAACGCGAGCCGTTTGAAGGTTTGGGTGACTGCACATCCAGCGGGGTTTGTCGAGAAGCTTAATCCTTGATCTGGAGGAGGAGGAGGAGAGAAGGACGACTGGTCGAGCCGAGCATCACCATCCTAACAGCCTTTTTCAACACAACGCGCAAAAAACCGAGGAATATCTTTTCAGGACTATTTAAAATGACTCTTTACTAACATTCAAGCTCACCGATTACTCTTTTTAAATAACTGTTTGCGTTTGAAATACCCGTTACGCATCCCTTATGTGATCCCGCATCCCCACGAGGCGAATCTACAGCGCAGGCGTTGACCTGAAATTTATGTTATAGTAAATACACAGTCTCCCTCTCTAGGTTTTAATATTGCCTCAGTTATGTACGTTGGACTTAATTTCAGATTTGCCTTGATAACAATACCAACATATTAAAATCGAAAACTGTGATCGGGAATCCATTTCAAAGGGCCTCGTTATCCTTGTGGACGCTTTGGAGCAACTCGACGCGTCTCTTTATACCGGAATAAGGGCGTTTGATTCGGCGAGAGAAGGAAGATGTCGGGTCAGACTTTGACGGACCGCATCGCCGCGGCGCAGTACAGCCTCACGGGATCCGAAGTGGCTCGTGCGGTGTGTAAAGCGACCACGCATGAGGTGATGGCACCTAAGAAGAAGCATCTCGAATGTAAGTGGCTTCAGGTTAAGATTATACCTTTCCCTGCCCCTATTTATGCCTGCCACAATTATACCTTTACTCTCGCTGTCCAGCCGTAGCCTACACAATAATGCTTTACCCACTTTGGTCATCCTGTTGTTCGTGCAATGGCTCCTCAAAGGTCATCCGATAGCAGTGAATGAGTTAGAAAGGCCTGTGGTGCTGTGTTGGTGTCAGTATTGTGGAATGGAGAATGCTGTGACTAATGGGCCCTCATTTCACAGTGTGTCTGTCACTAAGCAGAGACACCAGAATGAACAGAGAACATGGCTTCCGTCCACTGTATGGCCTGAAAGGAAACAGACTATTTACACTACACTACACCCTTCTAAGTAATTTGTTTGCCAAGATAGATAGATAGATAGATAGATAGATAGATAGATAGATAGATAGATAGATAGATAGATAGATAGATGCTTTAAATGGCAAAATTTCTCCTAAAACCCCTTTCCATTCTAAACCTTTTACTAAATAATTGTATGTGTATTGTAAGTGTACTCATCATTGATAGCATGATCGGAAGTGCACTCAAAGGCTTAAGTAATCAACCTCCAGATGAGCAGGTGGCCTGGAATGGTTTTGGCACTTTCACAGCCTCTCAGATTCACCCCTGCTGAAATATACATTCCTCGTAGGTCAAAGGTCAAGATGTCACCAAGAACATAAAGGGATGCATCATTTGCTACCGACAATCAACTCCTTTGATATTACAGTTTAAAACTCATTTGTGTCACTATGACTGACTGTCAAAAATGAATGTTGTTTACCCAGGCATCTTGTAGTGAAAGGAAATAAACACAAAACACAAACAGTCTGCTAGATTTTAACAAGCACTGTGTTTTGCATGACAAATTCAAAGTGAATGCAGTGTTTACATTTTTTTTTAAATAGGCTCATGTTGAAATTTGAGCACTGTCTCTTTGAAATATAGTACATTGTGTTTCTGTCGGGGCTCTTAAATCAGTGGCTTTCAAACAGTCTTGATCAGCATCACAAAAGCTCTCCATTTGTGGCAGGTGTCCCTGGCTCGTAAGCAGTGTGACCCACCCACATCGGTCTCAGAGGAGCATGGGTAATCACAGCTTGTCAATTAAATCAGAGATAAGCAATAAAATTGCATGCGCTGTACAAATAACATAGGGTTGAAAAGCTTTTCTTCTTCTATCAGTTCTGTCAGTGGGATCTTTTCGGCTGAATATTTATTTAGTGTGTTGGCGTGGGTTTCCTCCGGGTGCTCCGGTTTCCCCCACAAGTCCAAAGACATGCGGTATAGGTGAATTGGGTAAGCTAAATTGTCCGTAGTGTATGAGTGTGAATGGGTGTGTATGGATGTTTCCCAGAGATGGGTTGCAGCTGGAAGGGCATCCGCTGCGTAAAACATATGCTGGATAAGTTGGCGGTTCATTCCGCTGTGGCGACCCCAGATTAATAAAGGGACTAAGCCGAAATGAAAATGAATGAATGAATGAATAAATATATATGTGCAATTTACTGTGAAAATTAATCCATTTTGTCCAGATTTTTTAATGCATTCAGAATCGACACACATCTCCATTAATTAACAATAAAAATAAATACAATAAATATATTTAATCTAAATTTAATGTTTGTTTTCTTTGTTCAAAATGACTTTAATTTACATTTATTTTATATAAAATAAATGACACTTCTTTAAATAACAACATCAGAGTCAATAGATAAATGTTATTGTGTTTTATGCGTTAAACAGTGTCAAACTCAAATTTGTTTTAACAAACACACTCCTAGATTGCACAATTTAAAAAAATATCAAGCTGTGGTTACTCACTTTACATCCCTTCACACCTTTTTGCAGTTTATTGTCAATCTTCAAGAAAAGCAGGTTCCTTCAGTTCTGTGGAAACTCTGCAGGATGAGGTGTGTTTCTTCAGCTCCCTCCTGCTGAGGTTTTTAATGTGATGGATGATTGCACTTGTTAAAATCAGCAAAAACCCCTTACAGCGATACAACTCAGTGGGATCCTCCATCAGAAACATTCTACAATGTGTTTCATTATCTGTATGATACACTAAACATGCATTGTTCTATTCCTGAGTGAACAGTGAGATAAACAGTCACAACACTCTAATGGAAATCCTAAAGCCTTGTTTTCCATTTCCCACATCTTCTGATTCAGTTACTGTCGGGCTGCTCCTTCAACCAACAGCTAAATCTTTTTGCTTTGTTCTTAAATGCAGAATTACTTTCTAGCTCAGAAGTCGTGTTGAATTCACAGTTCTGGCCTTCTCCGAATCACCCGTGCAATTTCCGTTATTAGAGCAGAGGGATCGTCTTACTCCCACAGCGAGTTCTCATTGAGAAAACTTCACAGATAGAGTTTGTATTGGCATGTATATAAATCACGGCATGGGGAGTATAATTTCTTCATTCCTGGAAATCTAGGTGTTTTGGTGCTCACTATGTAAGTATGCTAAAACCATACATCACAGCTGCAGCAACACCAGGTGTTGGATTTCAGAGGTTATGGAGGAAGTTGAGCTCAATCCTCTATAATCAAGAACATCCTTCACTGTCTGTTTCTGGTGCTTTTTTAAATAGATATTTCCTTTACCCTGCTGATCTCCATGCAGTGTTGTGACTGATTCAGCATTGAATAAAGAACCCAGAGGGCCCATATTCTGGGAATTGAATGTGTCATAGAAGCTCTCTGGAATGATTTTATGGAGTCACAAAAGCTTATCGCTGAATTGAGCACCTCTGCAAATATAATTACCCAGCCGGAAACAGGCCCTGTCATTATGAAGCAGATAACAGTGAGTGTGCACTGGTAATTGCATGTTTACCTTGATGATGGTAAATCTTCGCTGTAATGTTTTGAAAGCGCAAATAATAGCAATACTTGACAGTTGGATTTTAGGGAATTTAATTTCTTATATAAGATGAAAAGTAGTGTTGGGAAAGAAAATAAAAAATCTAAAGCTTTTGTTCCTAACAAACTGACTGTACAGTAGTTTGTCTTGTTTTGCAGAATTGAAGTCTTTGTTTTCATAGTATTATAGTAAGGCAATTGCATGAACTGTTGCTAGAATCTAGGGCAAAACAATTTCACTGTCAATTTCCTTTCCATTTTCATTGTAATATTCAGATAGAAAGACAGATAGATAGATAGATAGATAGATAGATAGATAGATAGATAGATAGATAGATAGATAGATAGATAGATAGATAGATAGATAGATAGATAGATAGATAGATATTAAAGTGTTTGTAGTGTTAGGAAAAATTAATATCATCTTATCTAGCCTTATAGATTCCTCATAAAGCTTATTTCAAAGGATCTGAATCACAATTTTGTCAATTTCTTTTTTATTTCATATGTTTGCAACAAAGGTTGAACAGCTAGTGTTTGTCTTTTTGCCATTTATTTTAGGTAACCTAAAAAAAACACTTTACAAAATTCTGAGCAGAATACATATTTGATAGATTTAGCAAGTTGGGATTATATTTTGTCACAATCTCATAAACTTTTGAAGGTCTCATAAAGATTTTCTTTGGTTTTCTCCCTTTTTTCGGAAATCATTCCACTCTATTTATATGACTAGTCTCCTCTTATCAGCTCCAGATACCCTATTTATCCTAATTAAACAGAGAACATCTGATATAGGGGTGGCACGGTGGTTAGCACTGTTGCCTCACAGCAAGAAGGTTGCTGGTTCAAGTCCCGGCTGGGCCAGTTGGCATTTCTGTGTGGAGTTTGCATTTTCTCCCTGTGTTTGTGTGGGTTTCCTCCGGGTGCTCCATTTTCCCCCACAGTCCAAAGACATGCGCTATAGGTGAATTGAATAAACTTAATTGTTTATTGAGTGCATGTGTGAATGTGAGAGTGTATGGGTCTTTCCCAGTACTGGGTTGCGGCTGGAAGGGCGTCCGCTACGTAAAACATATGCTGGAATAGTTGGCAGTTTATTCCGCTGTGGCGACCACTGATAAATAAGGGAATAAGACGAAGGAAAATGAATGAATGAATGGCATCTGATATAATAATATAAATTTGTTTGTAATATTAAAAAAATTATTATTATAAAAAAAGAGGTTGTGGTTGCCATAACTCTACTGTAAAAATATGGTTAGAAATGTCTCAATTTTATGGTAAATGACTATATTTCAATTATTTATAATGTTAGTACATCAATTTTTTTAAGTACTAGAATCTACACATTGTACCAAAACAAAAATACCATTTAACATAAAAATGAACTAAACTAAAAACTAAAAGAGACCATAGTAATGTCAACAACAGCAACAACAACAACAAAAAAAAACATAAAAAGTCTAATGCCATGCAGGGATTTCTGAAAATCCCCCCAACATTAATCATGTCCCTGGCAAATTTTGACAAAAAGTGGTGGTCAGAATTGGCCAGAGGTATAAATAATTTCAGAATAATTCCTGTTATCTTACTGTTTTTTACAGTTGAAATCATGGCCATTTCTTAGAGTGTACAGACGTTATTTTTTAAACCATCATAAAATAGGACATAAAGTCTGAAGAAAGAAACAGCTGTGTATTTAGTGGAACAAAAGCATGGTATTGTATTAAAATATAATGTGTTTCTGTTATTTGTCAGTCTCTCTCTTTCTCTCTATCTATTGCTCTCTGTATGCTCTTAACCTCACTATCTCCACGTTAAGCCTGTGCAAAATCAAGATAAAGTGGGCCTGGGTCTGAAAGAAATGCACTTGAACAAACTGTTCTTAAATCACACTTCATACATTCAGTGAAGTGTCTGAAGGTCAGTGAAAGTCCATGAACTTCCTCAATCAGCCAGCTTCTTATTGCTGCATCATCTTTCTTCACTCTCCCTCATGTGATATATAGGTTTCTACTAAAAAAGAGCTCAAATTCCATTGCAAATGAACATCCCTGACAGGCTTCCAATCTACATATTTGCTCATGGGAACAGTAATTGGTATGTGCAGGCCAATTTCAACATTTTTAGCCCTGGCATGCAGTGTTGGATCAGGCCCAAATACTCTGGGCTTTTCAAAGCAGTCACGGTGACTAAGCGTCTCTGTAAGAGGAGCCTAACTGCTAAGTCTGTAAGAATGCGCATGGCAGTATACTGTATGGAGCAGATATCATTGACACACACAGGGCCAGGGTTCATCCAGAGCACTCCTCTCAGACATGGCCGTTTGTGAAACACGATCCTCCTTATCATTACGAGACAGTCCAGCTAATTCAATGGCCTTGTGCACTGTAAGGTGAGTGAGGTAATGCTTTCTGAGACACAAAGACACATGCATACATTTATCTACATACATGGTTATAAACTGGGAACAACAAGCTTTGTCCATTTAAAATCTAATCAGGTAGGAATAGTTAGATAGTTGTAGTAATGTTTTCTGCAGGATATGTATCAGTTCAGGTTGGATTGAGGCATGCTTAGTCAGCTGTTTTGCATTATTTGTTGTATTACCTCACTCAATTTGTACAGTGAAGTCTGTTGTGAAGTCGTGACCTTGTTTTGCCAGTCATCACCTGACACCACACCACATCAGATCAGTTTGTTTATATTTGTTTAATGAAACTTTGCAAATCAGTATTGCAAAATGTTGATTATAATTAAATTGATATAAAATATTACAAATAAGTGATAAGATAATCCAGGGCTTTATATTATACTGTGTGATATTTCTCAGGATGGGTTTTAGGTTAATTTCTGATTATGTACATATAGATAATCTATTCATTCATTTTCCTTCGGCTTATCCTTTTATTACTTAGGGGTCTCCACAGCGGAATGGACCACCAACTTATCTAGCATGTGTTTTATGCAGCGGATGCTCTTCCAGCCGCAACCCACCTCTGGAAAACACCTATAGAGTCTTGCATTCACACGCATACACTTCAGCCAATTCAGCTTATTCAATTCACCTATACCGCATGTCTTTGGACTGTGGGGGAAACTGGAGCACCCGAAGGAAACCCACGCAAACAGGGGGAGAACAAATCGATTAAACACTTGTTATTACAAAATTTAAATGGATAGCGCATCCAAAACTAAAATTTGCTGTTAATGGCCAAGGTGTAGGTGACTTTTGTCTTTAGTAGAACATTGAAGAAGTTTTTTTTAACACTTTAAGAGTCAAAAAATCACACACAGGCAAAATAAAATAATAAGTAGTTAAAACTAAAGCTGATTTATGTGCTTCATCACACCTCAAACATGTTTGAATGTTCATTTACCATGTTTAGTATGCGTCAGAATAAAGAAAATCAAATGTAAAAATCAAATGTTACAAATACTTTTTAGGTTTAAATAAAACCTTTTAAATAAAAAAAATATTTTTTCCCAATGTATCTTTAGTAGTCATTATTTGTTTTTGTGACAGAAAGTGCTGGAAGCAGTTGACTAGCAGTTTGGGGTGAACGTTTTTAAGTACTGTGGGATACTCGGGCATGACGTCAAATTATTTGCTATAATACATCTTTGAAAAGGCATTTTTTTTTGTGCAAAGTTATGATTCTATTCTACTGTGCTTTTATTGTTTTTCTTGTTTACCTGGTTTCTTTAGCAAATATATAATAAAAATCTCAGTTCTGTGTACAGGATTGGGAAAAATATTGTAATTTAATGTTTTTTGTAACAAGTATATGTAAAATCAACATATCAAACCGGTGATAGAGAAATGCATTTGTATACAGACTTCTTGTGATTATACTGGCAGTTTCTATCTCCTTGTTTCAAGTAACTCTGAATCCCTCTGCGAGAATGGGATCAGATAAGGTTTGCAAGGTTAACATTGACATTTACAGCTAATAGTGTGCCGATAATACAAACGCGCAACCGCGCTCTCGCTGACTGTGTAACGTCTTCCTGTCTGTGATGCAGCGCGCGCACTTGTTGAGTTCACCGCTATTTAAAGAGGAAGCAACATGGCACGCGCTTTAGTCAAACAGGAATCTGTCGAGTGGGAGATGCAGAAGTCAACAGACCAAAGCAAGACCTTTGTTTACACAAAGAAGAGGGGGTATGATGTGACACGCAACCCCCATCTGAATAAGGTAAAAAGAAGATGTTTTAAAAACGTAAAACTTAAAAAAATTACATTTTGTGTTGACTGTTTGCTATGACAGCAAGGGTGGATATCACTTTCGAGAGGGACTATATTTAGACTTAAAGGGCCACACACTTGCTTTGTCCGCCGTAGTTTCCAGTGTCAAAAACAAGTCGGTTGTAGTTTACAGGTGCTCTTGAGCTGACGTGAGCCATGACGTGCCACTTTCAGCATTAGCGCACGGAGTTTTCATTAATCTACCTCACTAATGGAGTAATAATAATATTCGACGCCGTGTTTCGATATAACGGAAAACAAAGTGTAAATAACACCCATAACTCTTATTTTTGTAATCTTTTGGTAAGATCAACAGCAGCCTCTGTCCAAGGTGCTGACTACTCGTTGTTATGACACCACCTCAAGAATTTTAACGGGATGCGACCTTCATACTGTAAACTTAAAATGTTTGCTAGAATGCTTTGCTATATATAAAAAGAATTTGAAAAACTGAAAATGTTTGTTAGTATTAATAAGGCTGTAATCTTATTTTATCGCCAAATATTGATAACATTTGTATAAAATATATTTTTTAATCATGAAGTAGGCTACATTCCTCTTCATTGTCTGAATAATTATTACCAAACTGTATTTAAAGAAAATATATTAGACCGTGGGCAGCACGGTGGCGCAGTGGGTAGCACAATCGCCTCACAGCAAGAAGGTCGCTGGTTCGAGCCCCGGCTGGGTCAGTTGGCATTTCTGTGTGGAGATTGCATCTTCTCCCCGTGTTTGCGTGGGTTTCCTCCGGGTGCTCCGGTTTCCCTCAGAATTCCAAAGACATGCGGTATAGGTGAATTGGGTGAGCTAAATTGTCCATAGTGTATGAGTGTGTATGGATGTTTCCTAGTGATGGGTTGCAGCTGGAAGGGCATCTGCTGGGTAAAACATATGCTGGATAAGTTGTCGGTTCATTCCGCTGTGGCAACCCCCAGCTTAATAAAGGGACTAAGCCGAAAAGAAAATGAATGAATATTAGACCGTTTCATCTGATATTTCAGCACTGATCTTTCTATAGAATTAAAGCACAGACCATTTTTGTATCTTTTTAATCTTTTAACAACTCTTTCATGTGAACACCATTTTAAGGTGTAGAATAATATATTCTTGCACTTTACTTTCATTCGGACCTTGCATGAAAAGTTTACTGACCTCAGCCGATCAATTGGTATATATCCTATATGTTAAGTTATGATGGTACTGGAGCTTCTTTCTCTTCATTCAGTTAAGTTGCAAACAGAGAACAAGAGCCTGGCATGAATAAGAATGTAAATATGTTTTAATCTGTTTCCAAACTAGCACTTGACTGAGAAAACAGTTAAAGAGGGTAGATCGATGTTTGCCCTTTGGAATTGTTTTCTGAGGCCTTTTTTTTAACATTTATTCTGTCATTTCACCTCTGACCCACATAACAATACATATCATGTAGAATTGTGAAACCTTAAGTACTGTAAATATGTTCTAAGCTTAAAGGTATAGTTCACTCTAAAATGAGAATTCTGTCATAATTTACTCACTCATGAGTATATTTCTGCTGTTAAATTCAAAAGTTTATCCTTTAGGGAAGGCAGTGGTTAAAGTGTTTGAGCTTTCTTCAAAAGACCTTCTTTTGTGTTCAACAGAAATAAGAAACTCATAAAGGTTTGAAACCTTTTGAGGGTAAGTAAATAGTGAATACATTTTCATATTTAGGTGAACAACCCTTTAACTGCTATAGTTAGTATCCAATTAACATAATATTCTATCAAACCTTTAAATGATACAAACACATTGACTTAGAATCCCCCTTTTTTTTTACCATATTATAATAATTGTCTGCTCTCTGACATAGTACATTTCTGCACATTCAAGGCTATGATTTTTCAGAAACATTTAATAGAAGCTACAAATTTAAATGGATGTTGCACCTCAAACTTTTCACCCTGGTGTTGTTCCAATGCTGTATGCCATTCTGTGTTTTCATCTACAAAAGGACAAATTTAAATACAACCATCTTTCCTGCTCTCATCAATATAATGGCAGTAAATATTAATATTACAGGAGTTTGGGGGATTTGAAATTGATGATTTTGGTGAAAAACAAACTGAAATGTATTGTACTATTTCAAATCCTGACCTTTTGTTCTTCATGCATGAATGTGTTTTTATAAATTTCTCCTTTGTGCAATACAGTTCACACAGACTTGACAAGATCAAAATAACATAAGTAGCGTGTTGATAAATGCAAGACTAATTAAACCTGAAATACAATACCTAAAGTCAATAATCACTGAGATGAATCTTTCAAAGTCTTGGGTTGTACTGCAGATGTTGCATGGCACAATTACTTTGTAATGTTTTTTTTTTTGTTTGTTTTTTTAAGTTTTAAAGCTTAATGCTGGTTGATAGGCAGAATCATTACTCTGGGCCAGAGTCAAGTGTGAATAGGACGTTTTAGTTACTTATTTTTCACATTATATTATTTTTTTGACGTTAAAAACGTTAAAAAAGTTATAACAAAACTGTGTAAATGACTTATTTTTCATTTTTTTGGTTTAACTATAACTTTATTATAATAGATACAGATTATTGCTTGAAAAGAATTTAAACATGTTTGAATATTATGAAGTACAAGAGGGTTTATTCACTTTTGGTGGCATTTCCTCCAAAATTCCTACTTTAAAAAAATACTTAAATCTCTTGATACATAATCTTATTTGCAGTTATATTTATTAAGCCTTATCTGTCCCACTCTAACCCTCATTTGTAACTCACTGTCCATGACTTTTGGTCAGCTCCACTTTGGACTTTTCCAGTCTTCTGCTGCGTGTGCCTGCACTCTGCACTATTGTTTTCATTAACTTTGTCCTCTTGAACCCCTTGCATCAGTTTCTCCTACTTAAATTAAGGACCATAGTTTGATCAAACGTCACGTCTCTTGGCATTTTGCCACAGGTCAGGTACTGATGACAACACTGCATGCTGCCTGTCGTTAAGGTTAATGACTTCTAATCTGCACAAGAGATGCCACAGAATGAGGTCATATTTTCGATCCAGGTGTGCACTACCAGAAAGTTCTGAAAGGTGTCTTTATGTATAGATGAATGCATAGAGTTGCTTGAGGAATGAAGATCATGGTCTGTGTGTTGTCGTTTTTTTAGTGCACACTCCAGTCATTTCAGCTATGTTGACCCCAGCTAAAAATAACATTTTCATAGGCCTATAAATTATGCAAAGGCACTCTTTAATCAAAACTGACTGTTGAAGTAAGACATTTTCAGTGACCCACTCATTACAGAGGTCATTATGCTGTTTTTTTTTAAACATACATGGCTGTTTTTTTCTTGTTAATCTGAAAAGGTCTTTCTGTAATGCTGAGTTATTTATAATCAACCACAGATATTGAGTTCAAAAACTCTTTACTGCAAAATAATATAAACAAAAGGTTGAGGTGGACATGTTTCAGGCTCAATCTCTATTCTTTTCAATTGTTGTGGCATTTTGTTCAGCATGCTAAGTTTGGTTTAGATAAACATCCTGTACGATTTTGAAAAAAAGAACATCTGAAATTAGGCTGTTTTTATTTTTTTTGTGTCACTTTATTATCCTATGTGGTGCTCTTTCCTGTTATCAAACTAAATCTTGGATTAATGGCTTTCAATAATGCGGCTCCTGTGCCTGTGGTGCTGGTATTTGCCAGACTGGTGCCACAATTTTAAGCTCATGTGGTGCTTCAGGCTGTGAGACCAATTTCTAATGCTTTTATGTTTTTATGATGTGGCTTTCCAGTTCCACCCATGTCCCTGACTCTAATGAGCCAAATTCAGTGTTATTGTCTTGTTTTATAGACAGAGGCATGATTTAATGAGATTAATTAAAGGAGAGGCTTTGGCTTTGCTCAGTACACTTGAGAATCTTCGTTGAAGGCATCAGGAACACTGCGTGGTGCGAAATCTTCAGGAAAGAGGATAATTTAAACACGAGAATAAACCTTCAGCACAAAAGACTGTTGGAATGATATCATAATTAGCAAGCAGCTAAAATGTTTGGATCATAATGTCAGATTCTGGTCAAGTGACACTTATAGGTAACACACATTTTGTTGAATTTGGATGTAAAAAAAAATCGCATTGAAATGAACTGAGTCTTAAATGCACATTAGTTTATAACATAACTATAACATCTTTAACAATGTCTTTCTGTCTATCTATCTTATAGTTATGTTAAAGCTGTATGAATTTAGATGTCTATAAATGTGACACAGACAGACAGAAACAGGCAGACAGACAAATATACACAAATATACACAAATATATATTTACAAACCATTTTCTCAGTTAATTGAGCATCTGTTTTGACATAAATCTGGCTTTGCGAGTAAGGTGGGACAATATGTTTATAGAAACAAAGCTAACTAATAACATACTGAGGTGAACCAGACCAACACACCAGACCAATCTTTGTTTGTGGACTACGATGTGGCAGTTGGACTTTTTCAGTTTTATGTCATTCATGGGTTTAGGTTCACATTAATTAACTCTGTTATGTAGCTTTTGGAAAAAAAAAAATCTACTTTCTGAATTCATACTGTACACCAAAACAAAGAAATGAAGAGAGAAGGTAGGGAATTACCCCTAAGAGGAGTCTTGAGAGACTGAGAGACAGAGAGAGAGAGAGACAGACAGACAGACAGGTTTGTTACTGCCAAATCAACGCAACTACAGTATTTAACCACACAGTACTATGTTCAAGTGCTTACGTCTTTGTTTGTTGACTACGATGTGGCAGTTGGACATTTCTAAACTTTAGGTTTGTCTAATCAATAACATCTGTGACATTCATCGGATGGATTTAAGTTCATGTTTAGATAGTGATATAAGTCCCGCACTGAGCAACACATTAACTTGTTCATGCAACTCTCCGACAAAAAAAACAACCCCCAGAGCTCATACACAAAAACAAGGAAATGAAGATAGAAGGTAGGAAATGACCTCTGAGAGGAGCCATTCAATAGATTTAATAGGCTAACAGAGATATCGACAGACAGACAAATTTTCTTATTCAGGTGAGCATATGTTTTGGCATAAATCTGGCTAAGCAAGTAAGATATGGGCAGTGCATTTATAGAAACTAACCTGAATAATAACACAGTGAGGTTTGTTACCGGTGCAAACTATTTGATGACTTTTGTGGACTAAGATGTTGGATATTTCTAAACCTTAGGTTTCGTGTAGTCAATAACATATCCATCACTCATCTCATGGGCTTAGGTACACTCTCAGATAGTGATACCCATTTGTAAGTCCCATATTGAGCAACACGTTAACTCTTTCATACAACGTTCTGAAAAAAAACAACCTCCAGAGTTCATACACCAAAACAAGGAAATGAAGAGAGAAGGTAGGAAATGACCCCTGAAAGGAGTGGTGCAAGGCTGTACACTCGGCACTCTGTGGTTCTCCAGTGGCGCATTGTTACCTCCCCATGGGCCTGGCAATCACAGGGTGTGAGTGTTCTCTTGATTTCTTGCTCTCAGCTGGAGAGAAGCAGAGGACAACATGCTAATTGATGCTGTGGGACTGAAAAGTCGAGGCCTCACGTCCACAAGCAGCTCCCTTCCTCGATCTCCTCTCTGACCTGTTTCCCTCTCAACAGCCCTTCCCTGTGGCAGGATATTATCCTTATGTTTGTGGGAAGCTTTGCGCAGTAAGAGACGAGAGTGAGGAGAAAGAGGTCTCTGTGGAGCAAAGGAGAGAAAGAGGGAGCTGCCCTGGACTCCACAGACCTCCTCTGTGTCTGTGCTTTATCTGCTATTAATGATGGCCTGTGTGAATCCAGGCCAGCAGCGCTACACTCTGGCTCCACGCCATGCCAGAGACTGAAAACGCAAACAACACAGCACAAACCTCTCCTAGCATCCAAGTCGAGATCGAGTTTCACATGGGGGAAATGTGCTTTTAGGAGCACAGGTGACTAACAGATGCCCATTCAACTTGTCGTGGAAAACAAGAACTCAGTTAGAAATGTGGCACCTTTTGGGCCGAGCATTGGAGACTTTAAGGCCCCCTTGTGGTTGTTATTTGTGCCAGTTGGCTCAATGGTGGCCCTGAGCTATTGTTACAGGCAAAGAGGTCTGGAATTCAATTCACTTCAGTTTATTCTTTATTTCACACTCAAAAGTCGACATCAGTACAAGTAAAAAAAAAAAAAGTAAAAAATAAAACCCAACACATATACATTAAAATATACCAAACATTGTTTATAAAAGATACAAACCTTCTTTCCAGTGCTTCAAAAGAAAAAAAAAAAAAAAACATTACCTATCACTTAGAAAAAATGATTTAAGTCCAACATGATAGTATTTTTTTAAAATCACTTAATTAACACATGGGCCTCACAGTGGTGCAGTGGGAAGCACGTTCGCCTCACAGCAAGAAGGTCGCTGATCGCTGGTTCGAGCCTCGGCTGGGTCAGTTGGCGTTTCTGTGTGGAGTTTGCATGTTCTCCCTGTGTTGGCGTGGGTTTCCTCCGGGTGCTCCGGTTTCCCCCACAAGTCCAAAGACATGCTGTATAGATGAATTGGGTAAGCTAAATTGTCCGTAGTGCATGAGTGTGAATGGGTGTGTATGGATGTTTCCCAGAGATGGGTTGCAGCTGGAAGGGCATCCGCTGCGTAAAACATATGCTGGATAAGTTGGTGGTTCATTCCGCTGTGGCGACCCCAGATTAATAAAGGGACTAAAGCGAAATGAAAATAAATGAATGAATGATAATTAACACATGAAATGAAGCATTTAATCCCATAACACAACATGCACAATGGGTAAAACAGATGTTGGTTGCACTTGCATAAGCAAAAGTATTAATATTTGCATAATGTATATATAACTCTCAATCGTATCAGTGTCAGTACTAGTTGCTATCACCTGATCAAAATAATTAGATTTTAAAGTAAAGTATTTAAAATTGTAGTAATGAGATATTCCTGTATAGTTTTCATTTATTTTTATTTTTATTGTATTTTTATTTAAACTGTAAAAAAATTATATATTTTGCTTGCAAATAGATGAAATCTATTTCTATTTTATTTTATTTTATTATTTAAAAATATACATAGTGCCCTATAGTTCCTAGAAAATGGGTCAGGTTGAGCAGATCATCAAGTTATTTATTTCAAGTTAGCATTAGAATTTTTTATATTTTAATTTAGTTTCAGTTAAAGCTTAAGCTCTAAAAATGCTCTCAGTATGTTAAAGCTGTCAGATAACATGGGCATCTGTCATGTTGATGAACAATGGCACATTTTTAAGTGTATTTCACTTACCTGGGCATGATTTTTTTGTCTGTATTTTTTTGAAAGCATATACAGCATGTGTAGGCAAGCATTATACTGTATAAAATAAGGAAAGTGACTGTACATCCAACATATTATATGCAAACTGCAAGCAAATTTGCTGGTTTGCAAAACCATCTAGTCATTAATCCAAAGTAAGACTGGCAGTAGCATTCTAAACACAAAGACCTTTGCAGAATTGTCTAAATTGAACTGAATCATGTTTTGTTTTATACCTTCTGCTGTTTTGTACTCCACTACACACACGCTTTTCTTGTTCTGTCACAAATGTGGTGTGTTTAATCTCCACAGGGGTTGAGGTTTGACTTAAGACATATAGTTTTACATTTAAAGTAAATATGGGTGAGGTACATATAAACTAAGCTGAAAGCCAAAGGCTGTCAGGGTTAACCAATCACAGGGTTTTTCATTACTTGGTTAGAAAAAAGATCTGTACAGCTCTTATTTTGAGAGTGTAGTCGACTGGCACAAATTGAAATGTTTACATGTTATGTGGAATGTATCAGTAATATTGTGGTGATTTACTTGTTTGAGCGAAGCAGTTTGACTTAATAAAATGAATGTTTAATGAGTGATTTAAGACAACATGAATATTTTAATTTCAATTATTTACTGTAGGCACACAGAATGTACGGTACAGAAATCAAAATTCACACATATTTTCATCCATGATTATCTAATTAAGAATTCCCTGAATTAAAATGTACCTTTTTATACAGCAGAAAAATAATTAAGCAATTTTATGAGAAAAAAAGCAAATAAAAAAATAGTTTGTTATGGCAACACTAATTAATTTAGTGTTGCCTGTATGCTTTTTGGTCTATGAGTAAATTAGCAGCAAATTTTTATGTAATAGTCAAAAAAATACAGGCATCACATCTAATATTTGTTATAAGATTGAATCTTGCTCAGTCCTTCATATTTTCCTTGTAATTCAATTTATTCCATGGAAATATGTTCCTCAATTTAATTACGCTCCTTGAAAGTTTGATTTATTCATTTGAGTGTTGGCAGAGATCACATTTTCACCTCTTCACTTGCCAGATGCTAAAAGAAAATGCAGGTGTTTTGTTCAGAAAATTGAATGAAAGCAAGTACTTTCATTTGCATGCTAATGTTTTTTTCATCAACAGATGCAGAAAGATGCACAGTTAATCTTAATGGAAGATTCCTGAACCGTTGCACCATAAGACCTGATTTTAACATTTTCCTGCCAAAAACTAATGAGTTAGTTTGTTTCTGACATTAAAACTAACAGATGCTTGGTTGGCATCTCAAATATTTTAATTAGCTTCACTTCTACCCTATAAGGCCATTGAGGCTGTCGTGTTTTTATATTAATGCTGTGTTTTTGGCCTAGATCTTGCTGTAAATCACAGAATTCCATATGTGTGGGCATGGACAATGCCTATACAGCACATGCAACTGAAGTCAGTATGCTAATGACAGACTGATGGAACAGACCTGGTTTTGTCTGGACCAAAGAGCATCTGAGCTCTCAGGGAGGGTCAGGTGCTGCTGTCGGTCACCTCTTTCTAGGTGGGCTCTGATAGAGTGTATACATATATATGTATGTCAGCCCAGGTGTGCCCAGGTGCATATGGGAGAGGAGACTGACCACCCACAGGGCAGCGGTAAAGCATTCCAGCACAAGATGTGTGTGAAGTGGTTAAATGAGGAAAGTGCTCTACTGTTCACAGAGAGATTAAGTGCCAGTCACGCTTATCCAGCTCCTCTACACACAGAGACACACACTTGCACAGTTCGCCTGAACAGTCCTCTGATTGCAATCTTCCTGCTCATTTGGCCTGCGCATTTTTCTTTTTGACAAATTGTTAGATTCCAGACAGTGTTTCAGCAGAACACTATTTCTAACCGAGACATGATGCAATTCATTAGTGGCATTTAAGCATGGAAATGGTTAGTCTCAAATATTAAGATACATTTTTACCATCAAAATTGTCAGGTCATGTTAGTTTCAGAGGCCATTTGCACATTCTAATTTTTGAGTTTACATTTTGACTGGTCATTTACATGTCTATAAAACTATATGTTAACTATTCATTCATTCATTGTCTTTTCGGCTTAGTCCCTTTATTAATCTGGGGTCGCCACAGCGGAATGAACCGCCAACTTTTACGCAGCGGATGCCCTTCCAGCTGCAACCCATCACTGGGAAACATCCATACACACTCATTCACACACATACACTACTGACAATTTAGCTCACCCAATTCACCTGTACCGCATGTCTTTGGACTTGTGGGGGAAACCGGAACACCCAGAGGAAACCCACGCAAACACGGGGAAAACATGCAAACTCCACACAGAAACGCCAACTGACCCAGCCGGGGCTCGAACCAGCGACCTTCTTGCTGTGAGGCGATTGTGCTACCCACTGCGCCACCGTGCTGCCCTATGTTAACTATAAACTGTAAAATTATGCTAATAGACCTGTCACAATAATCAATGTATCGACTTGGACACAACACTTGAACATGATCTCAATCATTTTTGATTATGCAATATATATCGCCCATACATTAAAAAAAACTATTCTAGCAACATTTTAGCTGATTGTGCAACATCTCTATCTCTGCTGGAGGTGTCAGTGTCAGTATGGTTTAAAAAAACACTAAAGTATTTACTATAAATTACTTTAGTTTATTTTCATGTGGGTGTCTGGCAACTGAAAATAGATACTGCAGCCTCTGTTACTTTTTACCTTGCACTTTTTTTGTTAACATTTATTGTGCGTTATTATAACGTTTATATGCGCTTTCACATTCTGATTCCAATGCCTAATTATTAAATTGTTAAAATGAGTAATTAAATGAAATATTCTTAAGAATAAAATATTATGTGTTCTTTGGAAGAGTGTTCTTGCATGATGATATTAAATTGTCATTCTGCCATTATATAATGAGTGGCATAAAATGGTCTTAAAATGACAATAATACCGTTTATCGTAATATATTTTTCTGCAATATATTATACAACAACAACAACAACAAAAGATATCGTGACAGGCCTACGTGTCAATACACCATCTTTGGGCCTGTTTCCAGCTGGTCACTTCATAAATCTTATTTGTGAAAATGGTTCTATTTATATTTGTCCACATAAATGTGTTCAAATCCTGCGCTATATAAAAAAGTTAACTAGTCAGATACACTGCATTTAATTGATTTTTTTAAATACAGAAATGTAAGCTATATATAAAGTGCACATCAGGCCAAATAATCAGTCTGTTTTTTATTTGATAACCTCTGTAAATTATTATTTTTGGTACTTCCTGTGAATATATTTCTTTTCATAAACAGTACAGTACATTCAGGTGCTGTACTTTTTACATGCTGTTTTTCAATTACTGTGAATTTGGACACATACTGTTTTTTTGCCTACTGGAAAGAATGTGATTTCTGATGTAGCTGCCAATTCATGTACGAATCAATGAATTGACTCATTCACTCAGTTAATTTGTTCCAGTTCATTTAGTGTTGCTCTGAGACCCACAGCGGTGGCTTTTGCTATTATTTTTCATTGACACAAAGAAAGGTATTGCAATGCTGTACCTTAAAGATACTTGATTTTACCTTCTTTATTAAATATCTCAATGTCATTCATTCAACTGCAGATCCTCTCCATGTTCTTTTTAATCACGCCTCGGTCCTATGTTATCAATTAGAACTGCTGTATAAAATATAATATGAATTGACAAACCTTGACAGAAGAGATGCAATAAACATTACAAAATAATCTTGTTATAAACCCAGCGTCACATACTGTATGCTATGATATTCAGTACAGGAATGTGTAGCTGTTTTGGTGTCAAATTTGATTTAAACACTTTTTTTTGTTTTGTTTATATCGCTTATGAGTTAAAGAATACGACTAAATAAATGATGCCAGACCTGAGGCCATATAGTGATGGGCAGCTCTAATTTGACACACGCTCAAGAATATCAATTCAAGATCAACGTACTACATGCCATTATATTAGTTGTATTTGTATTGATTAATGAACATTGACAAATCTTTTTACATAATATTATGCAGTTAAATATGATGTAAATAATCCATGTGTAAAACAACAATTTATGGTAGATGCATCTAGCTTTTTAATGTTTAAAAGTATTGAGCCTAATCTCATTTTGAGAGGCTCATTGGATTTAAAATCACTGTGATTTTGTACTTGCTTGCAGTTTTTGGTCATTTCATGGTCAGCGGGTAGATTGGTCACAGTTATTGCTCACTGAAAAAGAGAAGGACTTTTGGGCTCTTAAGTCTACCTGCATTTTGTCTTTTGTTTTCTTAAGGATGTGCTGTTTTTTCACATGGATGGCCTCCCTGTGGGTGGGCATGTGAATGACTTAACTTGGATGTAAGAAGGATGTGAATGAATGGTGTCAAATTAAGTTCTCAGCACAATGTAGCCCCAGAGGAGCGATGCTGATACTGTATCACAATGAGGTTTGAGTGCAGTCAAGAGCCTCATGTATTCAGGTTCATTGAAGAAGAGTACATTATATTTTAGTTTGTTGTTTTGAAAAGGTGTAACTTCCCTTAAAATATTCAAGTTCATTGTTTACTGCAGTTTCTAGGTAAAATGAACACTACAGGGCATTATGACACCAAAAACATTTGTTCCTTTTTACACCAATGATATTTACTGGGACTTATTATTGATAGATAAAGAATTATTTTTGTGCAGTTCTTTGCACAACACCAAATAAATGCCACAAAAACAAATTTTTGATCGTGATTTGTTATTGAATGCATTTATCTCACCTATCTATCCATCCCATATGGACAACGTGGTCAGTTTGCTTAGTAGCTCACTTTGTATGGTGTTGTACTCTCTGGCTCGAGTCTAGTGGTAAAATCATGGTAAAACTATGTGGTTAAAATACACTTTTTGTGAAATGCACTTTCTGTGAAACTCTATTGGTTGAGTTTAGGTCAGTGATTCACTAGGTGATCTGTACGACAAGCGCTGCCTTCTTGTAGATGTGTACGTGTATCTGAAATATATAACAAAATGCACCCTAAGTAACATATTTCAGATTCACTAAAATGTAGTGAATTTGTCATCTGAAATGTGCAATAAAACGTAATTGCAGCAACATATTTTATGTTTTGCAAAAAAATGTAGCTATGAGGCACATATTTCCAGTGAGCTTGGGTTACAGAATTCTTATGATCACAGAAACTATTGCTCCACTGATAGTCATTTGAATGTCTATGCAAAACGACCAATCCCATTATATACCATTATATATATTATATTTATATATCAACTGCATCAGTTTAAACATCAAGGTTGTTTTGAAAGCATTCACTTATTTTTGTTAATACAAAAATGCCAAAGTGAAAGGTTTTCAGGAAAAAAAATATTAAACTGATGCAGTTGATATATAAATATAATATATATAATGGTATATAATGGGATTGGTCTCCAGGTTGTCCATATGGAGATAGATAGGTGAGATAAATGCATTCAATAACAAATCAAAAAGTCGATCAAAAAGTTGTTTTTGTGGCATTTATTTAGTGTTGTGCAAAGAACTGCACAAAAATAATTCTTTATCTATCTATATTAAGTCCAAGTAAATATCATTGGTGTAAAAAGAAACAAATGTTTTTGTTGTCATACTGCCCTGTAGTGTTCATTTTACCTAGAAACTGCAGTAAATTCAATGAACTTGAATATTTTAAGGGAAGTTACACTTTTTCAAAACAAGTTTAAGATTATGATGTTTATGATTTAGGTTTTATGGTAGATTAGAATATCTGAAATAATTTTATATTAATCATTTTATTTAATTGCCTTGAGCTTAGTATGTGATCTGATGATGGTTATGAAATTAAAAGGGGTCCAGCTATCTGTGTGAATATGGGCTATATGAATTATTTAAACTGTGTTTGGGCAAGTAAAATTATGTTTGACATTCTTAGATCAAGGCTATAGAAGCAAAGAACTGAATTACTGACAATTTAAAGTTATAGTTCACCAAAAAAAAAATTATTTACTCGCATTTACTCACCCTCAATTGGTTCAAAATTTTTATAAGTTTTGATTTTCTGTTGAACACAAAAGAAGATATTTTGAATAATGTTAGAATCTGGTTGCAATTGACATTTTTAAGAGGAAACATAAATAGTACAGAAATCTGTGGCTACTGGTTAAATTCCATTCCAGCATCCAACACTCCAGCAAAAATATACTCAAACATGTTTGGAACAAATGAAGGGTGAGTAAATGATGAGAGAATATTTTTATTTGGGGTGAACTATCCCTTTAAAAGTTGTGAAATCAAAGTCTTTTTTAAAATATAAAAATACTGAAAATAGACTAAAATTGATTGAGGTGTACTAAGCAAATTTTCCCAAGCGATACTAATATATTAATGATGCCATATACTGCATTGATTCAGTACGTTAAACTGTACTCTGATATCTACATAGTATGTGCCTTAGGTAAGTTTAAAAAATCTTATTTGCTCATTTATTACGCCATAAAATACCCCTAGAATCATAAGGTCCTTATTGACCATATTTGATCTGCAGATCTCACTGCCTTCTCTCTCTCTCTCTCTCTCTCTCTCTCTCTCTCTCTCTCTCTCTCTCTCTCTCTCTCTATTTTTTTCTAAAGGGATTTTCTTCTGTGTTACGTGGAACACTTTGTTTCATCTAACCTTCTCTTCTATAGGTCATTCTCTCTGTTGCGTGTAAACTTTCCTCTTTTGTGGTTTCTCATTTAGTCTTTTGTCTAGTTGTTCTGATCATTTTGCCCAGTGCTCTAATGAAAAGATACAGCTGGACAGACTTGTAATTGTTTCAAGGAAAGATGATGACAGACCATTTTTGTAATGATAAAAGAAAGTAGTGCACATATAAAAGAAATAAAGAACAAAAAACAGTGTCCTGATTGTACTTGATAACAGGTCATGAGTCTGATCATGTACTGAGCATCTGAAAGGATTGACTTCAATTACCTGGCCTTGAATTGCTCTTGGCTGTGAGGGCTTGGGATTTTATTTAGCATCTATTAAAACTAATTACATCATGATAATTTAATAAAAGATAGGATGTAATTTAAATAAAATAACCTTAGTCAGGGGGTGGTGAAGTTTGAGTCTGGCCTGTGGCATGTCCTGATCTTATTTCCACTCCCTAACGTCTCTTTCAACATTCATTGGAATTAAAGTTTTGTGTCTTTTTGTCTCAAGGCTAGCGTACTCCTAAACATTGACAGAATTAACCTTTGGCGACATTTACATTTCAAACACAGTAAAGGTATCATATGGGGTAATTAAAACAACAAATAAAAATGTAAATATACTTACAAAATGTAATATTTCTGATTGTCTGACAGGCTAATATCCAGAATTTATTTTATGTAGACAATGCAATATATTTGAATCTTTATTTTGATCAGTATCACATTAAACTTGATTACCTTTTGAATAGTCCTGCATCCAAATGTTCTCTGAAAAGTCTTTCGTTTTTTAAAATAATTATAAGAAAGAGATTCAGCTTTGTGATTCTCTCTGGAAAAAGCCAAGTGCCTGGAAGGTTTGCCATGGGCACATCTATGGGCTTAACGATCTACTAACCTGTTAATGCTGTAAGTAAAACATAGGAAAACTTTGTAATAATTGGCTTTATTGTGATAGGGCGGTTTAGACATGAAGCAAAGTTGTGAGAGCTATATCTGTGCTATATCTGCTATATCTGTATCAAAGTTGTGGGAAATATCTGTGAGACAGGGCTCGAATTGGGGCTCTCGAAGTGCAATGGTGGTATACTGTATGTCGGTGCACTGCCCATGAGGCATTCGGCGATGATGAAAATTTGTAAACTTATTGTGTACAATACCACCAGTGTGATCATTCTGTGATCAGCTGTTTAATTCAAATCAGCTTTCCCAGCTGCTGGATTTACATGTAAATCCAGCAGCTTTAATCTCTCCACTGTAGTGCAATTGGCTGTAGCGTCACATGATAAATGAGATGTGTTACCATGGAAATATGAAATCAATTTGTTCTAAATAATGGTGACATTAAAAAACTCACATGAGGGGGGTCAGCTGAAGTATTACGGCTGAACAAGGTCAATTTCCTTTTACAATCAAAAACACAGGAGCCATTCTCCAGCACATTCTCCAGCAAGTCCTGTGGAGTGCTTCAGTCACTTCCTAATTCTGGATGAAGCACGTTGATGGAAGGGCTCCAGAGTTCCCCTCTTAATGACATCAGCTAGAGCCAGATTTGAAAAAAACAAAAAACAAAACATATTTTTACAAAGACTTTACACTGTAAATAACTCCCCCTTTGTCCTTTGTCTGGTTTTAACAATTCATGTTTTCTGAAGTTGTTTGTCCTTTAAAAAATATGTTTGTTTTTGACCAAGGACATTGACAGTTTTTGGATTGAAATATCTACCTATTTATTCTGTTTAATCAAAGACCTAAAATCCATTTAGACGTACAGTTAAAAACAGGGCAATTTCCCGGATGAGGCTATCTTAACTTTTTACGGTTGTTATCTGGGAATAATGAACTGCTAGGTGGTGCGACTCAAATTATACAAGAGAACCAGAGTTTTCCACTCCAGTCATCTTCGTTTTGAAGAATCCCCCCTTCCACCCTACTTCTCCTCTTCTGATAGGGCGGCATGGCAGCCCAAGATCGCTGCTGGTTCGGCCCCTCACCAGGCGTTTCTGTGCGGAGTTTGCATGTTCTCCCCGTGCTCGCGTGGGTTTTTCCCGGGTTTCCCAGTTTCCTGCCACCGTCCAAAGACATACACCATAAGTAAATTGACTACTCCAAAGTAGCATCTTAAGACAAACTCTTAGCCAGTTATATCTTAGCACGTTCATAAGAAGGGGAGTTCTCGAGACCTACCTGAGCTCAAACTCTCCTCTCGCATTTCAAACGGGAGGGAGCCCCCAGATCAGGATATTCTTAGCTCAGGGCTCTCTCCCGAGACAGCATGCCAAATACGCTTTATTATCAATCATCAGCTAAGTGTGAACTCTTGAAAAATAAAATGAGACAGAAAAGGAAGGATGGTACTTTATTGACTACAGTATATTATATCTTACATTGATGTTTAAACAAGTTTTTTTACCATGTGTCACTATTGCTTATCATTACATATCATTATGACTATTTGTGTTTTTATTTTTATTAATTTACCATATTGATTACAACGTTTTCATTTTTTAAATTTTATTATGCAAAACTGTTGCCTGATCATAACAGTGAGCATATAATCTTGCAACTTTCATAATAAAATGTTGGATCAAAATAGGATGAAAAATATCTTGTTTCCATTGTGTAATTGTTTGTTACTAAATTGTGATATTTTTAATGTAAAACTTTTTTTGGAGACCTTGAAGAACAGTATAACACTTAAAAAGACCTCTTTAAGGGCTCACTCAGCACAACAGGCACAACTTTTGTCAGATTAATATCTTTCTTAAAAAAAGAATGTCTTTTTTGTCATTGCACCTACTACTAGTACTGTTAGAAGCAAATTATGTTTCATGCCTGTTACTTAACTGCTTTAAAATAAAGCCCATCTAAATGATAGCAGGCACAATGTTAAACATGCAAAACAATAGGAGCTGTCTTTATTTTAAGTAACGTCCTTGTAAATGTCACTTTGACTTAAACACAAATAAAGATTTTATTTTTATTCAGCAGAGCTTACACTTTGACGCTTTTGTACCATTGTACCATCGAGGTCGTGACCAAATATTCAGTGCTGTGTTTTTCACTGTCCTGCGCCTACACCGTAAAAGATTGTGCTTGCTATTTAGAACTGGACAATTAAAGTGCACCAACCATGCTAAACTGAAAGAGCATTTTACAACCCTACCAGAATGTAAAGAAATCTACCCCCTTTTACAACTCTAATTGTCACCTTTAGTGACCATTTTGAAAATAGAACTGGGTGCAAAGAAAGGGGAATTTCACTGATTCTGGATCTGTTTGTGTCTCACAGCTATGGTAACCTCATTTAACAATCATCTAATTTAACAATGCAAGGTCAAATGTCAGATTGTAGCTTTCAACAATTAAATAGTAACACAAATAGGAAACTTCTTTTTAGCTTTGTGTCCAGTAGGAAAATCCCTGCTCACCTCACTGGAAACAGATTGCTTTGGATTGTTGATTTTACTAAATTGGCTGATGGTTGTTTTTGTGGATTTGCAGATATGAGTAGTGAATTAGATTGGAAACATGCTAACAAACATTTAAACATTATGCAGATGTGTGCTTTAGATTAGCATTACATTGTACATCTGTGTGTCTGCCCTTTGTTTTTGTTTTATTATCTATTTTATTTTAAAGATTAGCTTTTCCATGGAAAATACATTGAGTATTTATGACATTTCAGATAAAAATAAATAGATAAAAATGTGTAATTTTGACAGCATCTTTTCAGACTCACAATGATTTTACATTTGCTAAAAAAGACAAGGTTACACCACAGAAATGTCTATAGTTTGACAAGCATAGTGATAATTAATTTGTTGTATATACATATATATATATAAAAAGAAGCCAGGCAGTGTCAATTTGTTAATTTCTTGGTTTGTCCACTGAAAAATAGCCAAAAATGTGTATTGGCTATTGTTTTGGAAGAAGTCTATATGTTCGTCTTTAATTCAGAGATATTAGATATTTGCATTTATTCTTTTTCTGGCTAGGATAAAACAGTGCATGCTTGAACTTTAAGCAGCAGTTGAAAGAGAGATATTTATATGGTAGGAAAGTTGGTGTGTTTTTGTTTATTTATAGTTTATAGTTTGTTTAAGAGAAGTAGCAGAAGCTCAGGCCACTTCGATTCTAAGCAGATCAAAGAGCTAAGAGCAAAAGGCATCCATGTCCACATTTCTTCTCTTCCTTTCTTGCTGTCTCCTTCATATATGATAAACAATTCAGAAATAGTTACTGATAATGATAACTCTGAAAGGATAATGGGTCTAATGTTGGATGTCTACTTTCACTGTTTTCATATGTGACTGTAAATAGGACCCTTTTAATATACAAATTTCACTGTTCAATGAAATACTTAGGAATGTTTCACAAAAGCATATTTTATTGAATTCCATGGACTCCAAGTTTCTTCTGTTAATCTTTTTTATCTTACTTTCTAAATGCTGTGCAAAACATTCAGATACAGTCATTTTATATTTGTATATGATTGGATCTTTATTGCAGTGAAAATGTTTCTTCCATTCCATACGTTTGGCTACAGTTCTAAACATTTCTTGTAACTGATGTAATCTATGGCTTTATATACATGCGTGAAGATGTATCATATGGCCATACTCCAGTCAGGTCTACTCAAGCGCGTCTCAAAGATGTTTAGTGGTTCAGGTCAATTGGTGGTCAACTCATGTGTGAAAATAAAGCGTTCTTTCACAGTTCGAGCCTGATGAATCATGGCATTCTGATATCGTCCAATATGGTTGTTTAAGAAATAAAAAACTATACACTGTATTATTTATGGTTAAAAGATTTGTTGCCAAACACAAAGAGCCTGAAACATTAATCACTAAAACTCAGAAATTCAGTGAAGTATTTGCTTTCGTAAATCCAAACAATGAATGCACATTTTAACATTTACATAAATCTTTACTTTAATGAATTGAAATATGTATAAAATATTTAATGTAATAAAAATGTATTTAAAATTATGTATATTTTTAAATATATACTTTAAAGGGTGTTGCCTAAAAAGTATGTGGATGAGTATTGGAATGTCAATCAAAAAGTTTTATTTTGTCTTTTTGGGACAAGAGCTCATTTTAAAAAGGAAGTTCAAACAACTTTGAGTTGAATTTTGTACCTCAGCAAAACCTTTTTATTTTGCATATTTGTACTTGAAATAAAGAAAGCATTTCTGTGGCATGCATGAATTAATAATGTATCACTTACTTGTGCTTTAAAAGAGGTAGGAGACCAAAAGAAAACCTGCTCCTAACCAGGTTAAGTTCATAAGTTACCATGACTAAGTATGATAAGTATTTTACCTCTGGCTTGATTTAAGGCTTGAACCCAGAGATTCCCTCATTTTAGGAAAACCAATTCAAAGTTTTCACTTAACCTCCTTGCAGAATAATTACCTGAACGTGAAGATCAGTTTTTCATTACTTTTCTATTTCTCCCAATATATATA
>CAIGQW010055978.1:927-12783 GCA_903798125.1 Danio choprae | reverse complement strand
CACACACTCACTCACACACACACACACACACACACACACACACACACACACACACACACACACACACACACACACACACACGTGGGGGGACAAGCAGTGAATACATCAATCATTAGATCTGTCATCTCTTCAAAATATCCTGAAAACAAGGTCTTGATTACCTCAAACAAAGTCAGCCAAATAGTGCAGCAGCAGAAGTCCTTTAGTATTAGATTTTGAAGGACTGAAGACTAAACAGTGAGCCATGTGAGTGGATATTCCATTTGAACACTGCGTATATTCTGTCTGTCTACTTTGATATCACTTTAATAAGAAAAGCTGACTCTTTATCGTGTACACATGCACGAGACATTAGCCCAGACAGCGTGACATAAACAAATAAATAAAAGTTGAACCAAAACAACTGATAAATGAAATTAAATTGGGAAAAAAGCCTCTTCATTCCTCCAGCTGAAATCACTTGGATGCAGATGCAGACAGGGCAGGGGGCCGAAATCTAGAGTCAACTCGTTAAAAGTGTTTTGATGCCTGAGGGGTCTGTTGAATAGCTGACTGGCCACTCTGAATTTAGCAGCAGCAGCAGCAGCAGCAGTCATGCTTGATACTGAAGCACAGCTGAATGGGAAAAGTGAGTCAGAGAGTAGTTACACAACAGTGTTAATGTGCTCTGACTCTCTTACTTATTTTATGAGCTTTTGTACAGACCTACACAAGTGTGAGGTTTTCTGATCGATTGAGAAAATTAATTTTATTGTAAACTGCTGACATGGCAAATGGACCCCTTTCTGATGGCTTGAAACAATTAGTTGTCAATGAATCTTGGCATTGTCATGCTGGAATATGTTTAAAGGAACACTCCACTATTTTTGAAAATAGGCTCAATTTACAACTGCCCTAGAGTTTAACAATTAAGTTTTAGCATTTTTTAATCCATTCAGCCCATCTTTGGGTCTAACGGGAGCACTTTTAGCTTAGTTTAGCATAGATAATGGAATTGGATTAGACCATTAGCATCTCACTCAAAATGACCAAAGAGTTTCAATAATTTTCTTAAGAGTCATAACTATTCTTACATTGTGTACTAAGGCTGACAGAAAATTAAAAAGTTGCTATTTTCTAGGCCGATAAGGTTATGAACTATAGTATACTCCCATTCCAGTGTAATAATCATTGAACTTTGCTGCCATACCATTGCCACAGCAGGCACAATGATATTACACAGTGCCTGAAAATGGGCCAACCTGAGATCCAAAGAAACCTGCTTGCGCAGGGAGGGGGCCTTGCAACCATGAATAATTTAGTGAGAAACGATTCAAAACTCATTTACTTTGGTGCAGACCCTTAACTGTATATATTTGAACTGAAAAACATGGAAGTTAGCCGATTTTCAGGCACTGTGTAATATAATTGTACCTGCTGCAGCCATGGTACAGCAGTAAAAAAAAAAATCCTCATATTTTTGTTTTTAAAGGCCAGTAGATTCACCAAAGAATTAATACTAGTATTGTGAATGCATTAAAACTCAAGATAACTTTTATATTTAAATATAGTTTTTTTTCAGTAAGAATATTAATTCTTCAGTGCCATCTGATAATTTCATAAATAAATATATTTTTACCATTAAACAAATTTAAGAGCTGAAGCACTAGTTTAAACAAAACCAATTGCTAACAATCTATGCATGTGCAAATATTTGAAATCAAAATTTTTGTGTTGTCTGTTTATAAATGTATATTTATAACCAATAACTAATATTTGGATAGTGGGGGTTGCATATCAATGGCATTGCTATTTTGAGGGTCATGGGTTGAAAAGTTTGGGAAACTCTGTACTACAAGTCCATATGTGTGCAGGTGTGTAGCGATTCCTCACAAAGAGGCATCGGCAACTACTGGCCTGAGCTGTATAATGCAGCGTTTCAGTAATTTTCACTGAAAATCACATGCAATTGTTTTGACAACGTTGTCATCTTTACATAACTCTTTAAAACGGCCACTTTGTCTCCATTGCTTCTCATTTTGAGATTTGGCATCTATGATGGCATGGTTTAGCCACTGCTGTGGCACAGAAAGGAAGTGCCAGGTGGAAACTGGCACAAAGCCGTGGTGAATGAGACAGTGGTTTTCTATTTCTGTGTTGCCACACCCTTGGCCCAGCTGAGAATGGCACAGACTTTACACTCACAAATGTACCTCTAAACTCTCATATCTATTCATAGCCTACGGCTACAGAAACTGTAACCTCTGTCATTCTGCTATAAGACTTCACTGCTGTGACTGGTGAAAACAAACACTGGTGGATTAAAATCGTGAGACAGGATGAGTCTGCTAAGAATAGTTATGTCCCTCTTTGATTATGTCAGAGTAAGCGGGATGTCAAAGTCATGGTCTGGTGGGTTGTGGTGCTACAGGTCTGCCTACCTCTTTGTCTGTGCCGACGTCTAGCATAACAGGCAGGCACTGCTGAGGCGGCATTCCTCCACAGGCGGTGTATAGGGCCAGTTTACCCACAGGGATGCCCATGCCATAACAGCCCAGATCCCCCAGGCCCAGAATCCTCTCTCCATCTGTCACCACTACAGCCTAGCAAAAAAATGCAAGAGTTAAACAACAGAGTTAAAAACAACAGTTAATGAGAAAATCAGCAAAAATAGAAACATACATGGAGAGCCAATTCATTTATAATTATTTATTTATTCATTCATTCAATTTTTTTATTTTAAAAGGCCTTTCAGGGGGCTTTACATCAGCCATTAAAGGGATAGTTCTAACACAAAAGATATTTTGAAAAAAAAACGAGAAAAAAAACAAAAAACATTGGCTAGTAGCTGTTAGTCATTGACTTTCATGTTTTTTATATGCAAACATCATTCTTCAAAAGATCTTATATTGTGTTCAACAGAATAAAAAACAAACCACGAGGGAGAAAAATGATGAGGTTGTTTTAAATTTTGAGAGAACTATCCCTTTCAATTGTATACTAAAAACTACATATATTTATGAGATATTTATTATTTAAAAATAAGATTTAATATAAACCTTACAAATAGAGTAAGGAAAGAAACAAATACAAATACAGTACAAATAGATCAGGAAACTCTATTTTATCTCTATTTTACATACAGTTTTAATATGAATATTATAAATGGATGCACATTTTAACTAATACTTCTTTTTTGACAACTGATAAAAATGACAGTAAAGAAATTTAAAGTTACACTAATATTTTATATGTCAATGAATGCTGTACTTTTCAACTTTTGGATACTGAAAAAAAAGTCTAAAATTTTTATCAATATGATTATAAACCAAACATAAAAACAGTAAGTTTCTACATAAAAATAAATTAACATTAAATTATAAATAAAACTTTAGCACACAAATAATTCACATTTAAAATATATGAAAATAAAAACAAGTCATTACAACTGTAACATTATTTCACAACATGAATATTTCTACTGCATTTGTGATCATATTAAAAAAAAGACATACAAGAGCATCATATACTTCTAAACATTATTACAAAATCTAAATTCTGCTGATTCACTTTAAAAAAATTGATCATGTACTGACTTCCTCCTTTGTATTTTATGTTTATGTCTAGGATTAACATCGTCTTTCATTTACTACATTTATGAGTCTGCCCTCCAACAGATTTTCTGCTTTAATAATCCCATTTTCACATATTCTTCATAAACAAACACATTCAAAATAATGAGCAGCATCAGCTGTGTAATTTAATCCCATTACTGGATGCAACTGATCCCAAGACAAGAACATTGTGTTTTTTTCCATTAACATTGTGTTGCAAGAGCAGTAGGTGTTCATAAATTTTACTGCTGCTTTATTTCATGCCACCATGCATTGTTTTATACTACGTCATTACCTAAATAACTTTTAAATACTTAACGAGCAAATGATTGTTTTCACGGTACAAGTCATACAAATTTAGAACCAATGGTTTAGGATTTGGTGATAGTTTTAATTTGTGTCTGACAGTGCGAGTTCTGGTACATTGTGTAATAGTACAGGGTGGTGTAAGTTTAAGTGGGCAAAACTCACACGAATGTCCTTCTCCGGCCAGCTCTGAAGTAGCGTGGGGATGTGGGAGCGGTCATGAATTGTTATAAAAAGGCCCCTAGGAGAGAGAAACAAATATGGTCAGCTTGTGTTTGGTATGTGTGTTTTTATTCATTTAACATGGAAGCATGTAATCAAAACATTTACAGGGGTCATTTTTCCTTTAGTTTTTTTATGTAGGGGTTTATATACACTATACAGTATGTATAAGATCTGCAGAGTTACAAAGCTACAAATTATCCACATAACAAGACCTGCTGAAAACGCCTTAAACAAGTTCTCCAATATCGGTGTCATTGTGTAAATATGTGAATGATGCCCCCCAAATGTCTATGCAAAGAAAAAGGTGTGGTTTCAGTATCACATTAATGTAACACCCATGTTGTGAAGACTTTATGCGCTTTTTTATGTGAAAACAGATTTAGAATTCAGAAAGAGGGTCTATTTCAGCTGTTAATTTTACATCCTCTTATGCAGAAAAGTGAGTTTTGAGTGCAACAACATTGTGGGCATTCGTTAGAATTTCTCTATTAGAATCAAAGACATCAATGCTATTATTTACATCAAAGATGTAAAACTTAAAACGATCCCATATGACCACAGTTAGGGAGAGTCTCCAAAAGTGCAGAACCACCACAAATGTAAATACAGGTGAAGTCCCATTTATTAGCCCTTCTGTTAAATTTGAATTATTTTATATTTTTTCTCAATTTCTGTTTAAGGAAGAGAAGTTTTTCTTCAACACATTTTTAAACAATAGTTTTAATAACTGATTTCTTTTATCTTTGCCATGATGACAGTACATTATATTTTACTAGATATTTTTCAAGATACTAGTATCTAGATACTAGTATCAACTTAAAGTGCGATTTAAATGCTTAACTAGATTAGACAAGCAATTGTATAACAATGGTTTGTTCTGTAGCCAATTTAAAAATATATATTGCTTAAGGGGGCTAATAATATTGACCTTAAAATGGTTTTAAAATTAACAACTGCTTTTATTCTTGTCGAAATAACACAAATAAGACTTACTCCAGAAGAGAAAATATTAGAGGAAATACCTGTACTTTGAAAATTCCATTAAATATTACTTAATAAATAATAAATATTGCACAGAAGGGCTAATTATCTTGCCCTCAACTGTTGATTTATTTCATGACAACATTTATTTTATTATAATTGTTACATTTATAAAAACAAGAATTTCAATTGTATGCATTGGTACAGTCATGGAAAACTTTGAGTTGTTGATCGTATGCATAGGAGCATGAAGTGCCACTATTTTATGACAAAACATCTGAACAAAACAAGACTGAAGAAAAGATTGAAAAATGTACAACTGTCACAGTATGGTTCACTCACAAACACACAGATCTCAGGAATGATCAAAAATACATAAACACATTTATTTACAAAAAACACCCACAAGAGGCACTGGATCATCAAAACGCAGGTAGGACATGGACTATACCAGACAATGAACAAACTGAACTCAAGGGTATAAATACGCAAGACAAGATTGAACTGAATACATACAGGGGTGCGACACAAGTGGAACTTATAAACATTAACAAACGGTAGGAAAACAGAACTAAGGAATCACATGACATAAACAGAAGCACATGGAAACAAACACGAGACATCACATGACAACAACAACTACATGAACACAACACAGACACACCAGACTTAACATTAAAACAAATTACTGCAATTAAGAATCACATTTTTTTCTGAATTTTGCATGTTATGATTAGTTCTGTCCCAAAAAGTCTCAATGTAACTGTAATTCATAAACAAACATTTTTATGAATAATACAGTCAATAATACAGGTATTTCAACATATAAAGCTGAACATTTGTCTGTGTGAGATTTTCCAGTTTTGCCACCAAAGTTTTTTGTTGCTGTTGTTTGGTTTTATTCTGAAAACGCCCACTGTTCTCTTCATTCATAAACAATTTATTGATATCACAGTAATATGTGTAAGTATATAAAGCTGAATATTTCTAGTGACAGATTGGCCGTGTGAGATTCTCCAGATTTGATTTATTTTTGTGTTTTTGATCCATCATGACTATATAGAGCATGACAAGGGGGGCAGGGGGCAACAGCTCATTTGCATTTAAAGGCACGCACATGAAAATAGCCTAAACTAAATTCAAAATAAAGTATATATTAAAGAAACAATAAAATGCTATTATAAATCTAAAACAGAAAATATAAAAAACATACAAAGGTTTTTAAAATGTCAGTCATTGCGACATATGAGCCATGTATTAAATTATTAAATCGTGGAGAGCAAAGAAAACTGTTCTGTGTAAATGGCTCTTAAGTAGGGCCATATATTAGTATATTATTTTATGTAATTGTCTATTTAATTTTTTTTTCCCAATCTATTAAATTTCTATTTATTTAATTTATTATTAATATTTTTTTTCAATACATTTTCTTAATTTTTTTTCAAAAAGCAGGTCTACTTGAAACAATCAAACCAGTTAAGACATAATGACTCTTATCTTGTTTGAGGATAGCTATACCTCTCACACCAGCACTAGCTAAAAAAACAATCCATGCCTAGAAAACATGTGAACAAACGATAGCTTGTGCTCACGCTCAGATATTCTTACCCATACATACTTATGAAATATTTGGCACGTTTGAACAATTTCACGTGTGGTCTTTGAGAAATGTTTGATCTTGGTGTGGTGTGTCTTAGTAGCGAATGGCTGAAGGGCAGAGAGGTGTGGAACAGCTGACAATCATGAAAGGAATAAATATGATAAACATCCTTGGTTTGACCTTGCTCAGTTTTGTTTACATAGATTTAATTCATTTAAGCCAGAGGTTTTTTCCTGTCACATGATGGGGTTCGAGTTCCTTTGCACCGTCCCATTTGGCTTGCTTAGACACGATCTAAAGGCATGTTTGCACTTGGCAAGTTTGGTTCAATTACAACAAACCTTTGTGTGATTGCTCTTGTGAAAACTAGGGCAGGGCCTAAAGCCATGGAAACAGAGTGAGGCTAGTAGCGCCACTGATAATTGATTTCCAAGGAAAAGCTCCGTAAGGATATCAGGAGGAGCAATGACTGCAAATGACAAGTGAGGACCAGGCCTGGGGCATTTACGAAAGTGAGGGCCAAGTACTCCACATTTGCACCCTGCATTTCACCCATCATACACACAATAAACACACCGAGAGCAGTGGGCAACTGTTTGTCTAGGGAGCACATTTTTTCACATCAGTTGTGGGTATTGAAAGTGGAAAAGAGCTTTGCTTATTTACTTCCTCCACCTACAGTACAACTCCTGCCGGTACTGGGACAGAAACCTGCAACATGTGGGTTACAATTCTAACTCTCTGAAAATTTGGCCATAACACTATGGCCCTCCATGAGTGGCTGCCAGACACGCTTTTGCAGAGCCCTTGCCACTGGTGGAAATTTGCAGTGCTAATAGCTATGTTTCATCCAAAGATGCGAATTAGATGTATGCATAAAAATAACATTTTGCTAATAAAACACTTGCTAATAAAGAACCATTTCCATCTGATGAGTCAAAGAGAACAAAATCATCACTTCCTGATAACGGAAGTCAAATATCAAAAAGAAAAATGAAGTTTGCTGAGGTAGGAAAAACCACCGTGGGTGTTTTTTTCTTAAATAATAAATTACTTCTGACTCAGATGACAAAACGCAATGAATGTGATATGGCTTTTGGCAATGTGAAACCACTCTTTGTGAGTGCAGCCGCTCAAGACAATTCTGAGAACCACTGAATACTGAATCAGTTTGATGATAGACTTAGGCTAAGGGATTTTAGAATGAACAAAGCAACATTTCAGATGTTTTAAAACAAAATTACATACTTTATTGATGCGCATGCTGGAATTTATTTGGTAAATGTGCTTACATCGTAGTTTACAATTTTTCTTAGTTCTTTTCTTAGTAGTGTACAAATTTATCCTACTCAGTTGTGCGCATACGTTTTTTATGTGCATTTTCAAAATGTATGTGCATCTTGGCATTTCCATTAAGCATTATTGCAAAATGTGCATAAAAATAGGTGGATGGATACTGAGTCTGTTGCCAGATAGTGGTTGACATTCAAGAAGATTTGGCACTGTTCAATGGTGACCAAGGTCTGTTGCCATTTGCCATAATATTGAGGAGCAGGGAGAAGGAACAGGAAGATTGCTACCAGGTGCTCATAACCTGGAGGAGCTTTTATTGACATCAGGAGAAGATGAAGAGTAAAAGGCTGCCAAACTACAAAAAATTCAGTGCCGATATCAGGTACTGAAATTAGGGACTTGAAGCCGGTTAAGCACCAAGCAACAGTGTGTTCAGGAAAACAGACCAATCACTTTGTGTCTCTGTCTCTCCTTATTCTTCCATCCTTAATTCAGCCTTATAAATGACTAAACTAAGACTAAAAGATCCAAGGGAACTCAAGTACACAGAATATACACAAATATAAAGACAAGTTTACTTGCAATTGCTTAAAATGAATACCATACAAATTAACACACCTTAAAATGACATTTGACATTTTGCTTTAGAGTTGCAAATATACTCTCAAATGCTTGACCACTCTTTTTCGCTTCGGTTTTTATTTTCTGGTGTCAAGAGGTCTACTAGCTGTAGCTGGATGAGCAGGTCTCCAGGAATATCTTTCATCTTGATCTCAGAGATATCTCCAGAACATACACCTACTGTACACTTTTCTCCCTTCCACCCACAGGTTTATGGAAATCTCCCAATTGCTCAGTCAGCCCGAGTTCACAGAATCCATAAAAACAGATCACTCTTACATCTGGAGTCATCCTGAAATTATACTGCACCATTAGGACCAAATCCAAGAAGATACAAATGGAGACTATCTTGTGAAAGGAAGAAAACTTAGGCAATGACAGGAAATCTAAATATTAGTATATTACAAAGAATATGACTCCAGGGATAAAGTTCAGACACTCTTTAGGCCTCAAAAACACGCAACTAAATTCCAAGTCCAGCAGGAAAGGCACATAAGAGTACTTCCTCAGTAGCTGACCTGAGGTCAAATGAAAAGCACCAGCCTGCGAGTAGGGTGAAAGCGTGAAACACAAACCTAATACAGACTGAATTCTCCTTCGGCACAAAACTGTTCAAAAGCCATTTGTCACCAAGCTTCATGGTGAAATTGTTTCTGCAGCTTCAGTAAACAAATATAAAACTAAACAAATGAAATGGATAATACAGATTTTAGCATTATTTAGTGCTGTAGTATTGTGCAAGCTTTGCTCAAATGTATCTGCTGAAAAAAACTGTGAACCACCATCAGAAACAAACAGGATGCCACTGTTAGCGGACGATTTAGAGAGCTAAACAAAATGAGAATGTAAATGTGTATATAACATAATAGGTTTATAGATTTAGCATTCAAGAAACATTTCTTATTAATATTAGTAAAACAGTTGCTGTTTAATATTAGATAAACAATGTCTTTGTTCAAAATTGAGTTTTAGTTTTTTTTGCTTATTGTTGGCTGGAAGTAAAGTGGCAACTAAAGTAGTGCCTGGAAGTAAATTCATTAAAATGTCAATTTTCCACATTTCCAAACAGACAATTCCAGTTTTACCGGGAAACAAGCTTAGTAGTCGTTAAAAAATTTGCTTGGTTATGCCTAAAGTTTCAAATTTGTTTAACTTCATTGCAAATGATGTTATGATGTCTTGGAAACATGTTTTTGACTCATAAACAGACAAGTGTCAAGTGGCATATGAAATTCTCCTCTACTAATTTGTATGCATGATGAGGGGAAAACCACGACAGATCTTTCACAAAGTTTTGGACTGTAACCAGACAGCCTGGACAACTTCCCCCACGTTATGTTTGACATGGTGATGTCAAGTACTGACTCAACACAATAAAAAAATGAGCAAAGAACATCAAAAGGTTTCTATTTACAAACATGTATTATATTAATATAATGGCCAGTCAGATGTTTAAGCTAGTCAATAGTGCAATCATCCACATACACAAAACAATTTTGTACATTAAGCTCTTTGAGTTTTGCATGCTCAATCTTTTCACAATTACCAATAACTAACAGACCTGTCACTATGTAATACAGTTTGTCACGTTTATTCTTCATTTATTTACAGGTTTTTTTCCATTACCATGCTTACTTGTACTGTACTATCTAAAAAGCATTGAACTGATTTAATGTTAGTATTTACTTTACTGGTTTTGTGAAAATCTGAAATCTCATTAGTCGAAACAACAATAGCCTGTGAGGTGAAAAAAGAATCTAATTTAAGACTCAGTAATGAGGTGCATTCACATTCTCAATAGAAACTCTCCATCGAACATTATTATTCAGTTTGTTCAGTGGTAATTGTCACCTTTATTCTGGACCTTTATTTATAACTTGCTCTTCTAAAAGTCACTTGAAAAAAAATTTCAAGAGCGAGAAAGACAAACGCTCTAATACAAGATCCAAAATTATTAATCAGCGGAGGGTGAGAATGAAGGGTCATGAGACATTTAAACAAGCATGGTTTATAAAGCAGCCACAATGAGGCCAAATGCAATCAACCGTAAAGGCAAATTCCCATTAATGTTGCAATAATTTTCATACTTCTGTTATAATGACAAATCAGGTCTTTTCAGGGGCATAGTGTGCTTGGAAAGAGGCATAATTATGAAAAGCTCAAGTAAAAATCTGCACACACACAGAAAAAAACAATTATGTATTGTAAACACTCTTAAATTTTAAATGAAAGTTATTTGCATTTGTACTGTACGAAACAGCATGTGTAGGTTCAAAATATTCAGAATTCACATACAGAATTTCTCTCTTTCATAGATTAAGTTTCTTCTTTGAACCAATTTGTGGATTATGATACTACCTAGCGGTCACGGCCACACAAGGAGGACAAAGAACGGTAAACTTTAAGGGTGTTTATTCTGTGAAGCACAACAGGTGCTATCAAGGTGAAGCAGGTGAATGGGGTTACAGAGGGTGAGTGATCTCACACACTAACAGTTCAGCTGGTAAGTTCAGTTCATGGGTAAACACCAACATAAGAATAATCACTTCCCTTAAATGGGCTTATTGGCATCCACAGGCAGAGGAGAACATCCACAGAAGAATACAGGAGGATTCAGGAGAGAAGACGAGGAGAACCGTATGTCTTTAATTCCAGCTGCTGAGTGAGTGAGTGAGGTGAGTATTTATGGTTTGTGGTGATTGCAGGTGCAGGTGCGGGTGATTAGTAATCAGGAGAGGGTTCACGGGTGTGGTGTGTGGTGGTTGGTGAGTGGGATTTGTGATTGGTGACTGCAGGAACGAGCCGAGGGTGTGACACTAGCTAATTTAAAACCGTTCAACCCTTGTATATCTCTGATATTCAAATGCAACAATAATGCTACCTCAAATTAAACAAAACCTTGTCTAAGTTCATTCATCATTCATTCATTTTCTTTTCGGCTTAGTCCCTTTATTAATCTGGGGTCGCCACAGTGGAATGAACCACCAACTTATCCAGCATATGTTTTACACAGCGGATGTGTAAAACCCATCACTGGGAAACATCCATGCACACTCATACACTGTGGTCAATTTAGCTTACCCAATTAAGTTCATTCATACACGTGTAAATTTTAAATAGTGCAAGTACTTCCAACTATTCTGTTCTCAACATTTTAAAATAATAATTACTTATTATAGAGCTAAATGTTTATTTCCTGGATAAAGTAATAATAATATTTATCTAAAACTATTTATA
>CAIGQW010055976.1:0-19621 GCA_903798125.1 Danio choprae | reverse complement strand
CTGCCAGGCAAGCTGGCCCCAGAAAGACTGCCCAATGCCTGCAAGCTGTTGGTGGGTGTCTTACTTCAGTAGGGAAGGAGTCCCAGAGACCCCAGGGGCCTTCTGCCAGGCAAGCTTACCCCAGAAAGACTGTCCGTGAAGTAGATTTTTTATTCTTTAAAAGTGTGTAGTAAACATGTCAACCTATAAACCATCTAGAGATGTATAGACATGTATTTTGAGGAAAAGGGGCAACAACTGTTGGTATATTTTGAGAAGAAAGGTGACAGCTGAGTGTGTGTTGAACATATCATATTATAAAATTAATGTACCAACATGCCAATGTATGTAAACACTCAGAAGGGATTGAATCTATGGAGAGATAACTCTGGTGTGGAAACAGATGTTTGCATTGTAGGGGACAGGGCCCAGAATAACATGAGCACCTAAAGATACACTGAACCTCTCAGTAAAGAGAAAACATCCTAAAATGGTCAGAGTTAAAACAAGGAGGTGGGGAGAGAAAATCTGTATAAAAATTGTAAAGAACACAAACACATTAGATTGTCTAGGGGAGACTTCAGGTTGTCCTGAAGGGCTGCTTTACACTCTCTCAGCTTTATTATGTTGAATAAAGTCTATTTTCTGGTATCCAAAACCTCCAGTCTGATAGTATCTAACTGATGAAGTCGATTTCTACAACAAATGGCACCCAACGTGGGGCTGGAAAGGAGCAGGACTCGTGTTTCTGTGCATGCTGGACTGGAGAAAAAACACAAATACGTGGCCACGATTGGCCACGTGTTTTTTCTGCCAGGACCTGCTTGTAACGGTAAAGATACTTGATCTGTTTCTCCAGCTTTAAAGAACTAAAAGTAAAAATAAACATTAAAAAAAAAACTTAAAAATGGAAACAAGGGGTTTTGAATAGCAGAAGAAAAAGAGTAATTTGCATGCAAATGATCTGTGTTTACTTAAGTGGGCCTTTGATGGATAGGAAAAACATTAACTAGTAACTGTTACTCATATTTGGGAAATGTTTAATGCTGTAGGATATGCATAGAGCATTTATAAGTTTTAAGAGAGAGTCCTTAATGTGTGATGACAGTTAAGAGATTAAAGCAGATTAAAGTAGAGAGAAGCGCGCAAAGTCCAACGATACTGCTCTGTTTTAGGTAAAGCAGAGGGCTGCATGTGTAGGCAGGTCACTTAAGAGGAGTGTAGTGAAAATCCTGTGGTTACCGCTCTAAGGTTAGAGGCTGCTCAGACAGGTCACTCAAGAGGAGTGTAGTGTAGCGTATTTATTTAATTGTATGTGTTTGTGTATTTGCCTGATTGGGGTTGAGGCAAAATAATCCATATTGGTGTGCAGAGAAGGCTCCCTTCCTCCTCCTTGACTGGAACGAGAGTAGGGGATGCAGCTCATGTTACACTGAGTGGAGGAGTAGAGTGAATGAGAAGGAGAAAAATAAATAAATAAGAGTAGAAGTGTGATTGTGTTTAAAGGTATGTTTTCAATAAAGAGTAGGTTAAAAGAATGATTATAGTACATTATAATATAAAAGGAGAATTGCATATGTGGTGTGATTGAGAACAATAAGAATAGTGATTGGTGCAGTTTAGGGAAGAGATTATGATATAAAGGACGAGTCTCCTAAATTAAAACTAATAGAACATATTGCATTTGAAAGACACAGACTGAAAAGGCAGAAGAATATACTAGTTAAACATTTTTCTGAAATGATGTTCGTGTTTTAAGTTGTGTATATGTTAAGAAAAGAGCAACAGGTAGAGTGGACTGAAATTCCTGACATAGCATCAGGTGAACTAGAGTCTGTTTGAGTAGAAGTTAAGAGGAAGATTTATGGTGTCAATGGGTGAAAAATAAATAAATTCTGTCTATTTACAGAACAGAGCAGACAGAAGCAGAAGAAGAGAGGATATTAGATAAAATAATAAGAGACTTTAACATAATAATAATAATGGGATTAAATGTTTTTAAATGAATAGATATATGATAAAGTAGTATAGTAAGATAAGTGAAATAAAGAAATGCCAATGATGGAGTAAGATATAATTAATATAGTTATATGAGATAAAATAAAGTCATTTTGAAGCTATACTAATTAAGAAATATAAATGAAGGAATAGTAATAAACATAGAGATAAAGGTAGTATGGAGTAATAGAGTATATTAATAAACAAATAGATTTACTAAATAAGTATGAATGAATAACAGCTAAGTTCCCTGAAAAGAAGGAAAAGTTAGAAGAGAAAACTTTCATGAATATTGATAATTGAAGAGTTAATGACCAAATCTGTAGGAAAATAAGCTTTAAAAATGTCTAAGAAAACCTAAGAGCTAAAAACACAAATTAAGGAAAGGAAAAGGACAAAAAACAAAACATAGAAAAAAGAAGTTCAAACACTGTTAGATAAAGAAGAGATGTGTAGAATATAGTAAAACGTGTAAAATATAGGTATATTAAACAGATAAGATAAAAAAACTAGAAAAAGCAGTAACATTCTGAAGAAACTAAGATTTGGCTTATAGAGGATGAGACTGTATTTAAGGGTAATAAAAACTGTGGCTTAGGCTGGCTGTTGTCATCTTTCTCAAAGTCAGCTCCATGCTGATTTATCTATTTATAGTAAAGAACAGTGATTCAAGTAAAAAAATCATAGAAGCTGGGTAAATGTTAAAAACGTGATAGAGTTTTTAATTAGAAAAAATTAAGAGTATGCAGTAAGAAGCTAAATTGATAATTAAACAGTCCAATTTAAAGTGCATAAATATGCGAGTTCAATTAATAATATAAACCCTGAGCTATAGCAGTAATGATTTTGAACAGTTATACCACATATTAGGCCACCATGTAGTACTGTTGCATTAAAACATGTATGGAAATGAGAAATTAAATACTCAAATATGTGGCAGAAAAAATAAAAGATAAAATAATGAAGAATTACAAAATGAAGGAACAGTTGATGCAAGCAGTGAGAAAATAGAAACTGAGTATGGAAATAGTTAGAGAAATTAAAATACAATGTAAAGTAAGACAAACTAGTGAGGAAACACTAGCATAGATTAGGATAAATGTAAAGTAAAGCATAAGCTGAAGCTAAAGAAATTCAATTAGATGAAAATTAAAGAAACAGAAAATAAATAAACAATACAGACAATTTAGTATTAGAGAAATATAAGCTGAAAAAATGAGAGTTGAAAATAGTTGGGAGGAGTCTTCATTTGATGGAGAAAATATGGGAAAAAGGAAAAAGATTAATTAAGTCATGAGCTAAATTCATTCATTTTCATTTCCATTTCGGCTTAGTCCCTTTATTAACACAGCGGAATAAACCGCCAACTTATCCAGCATATGTTTTACGCAGCGGATGCCCTTCCAGCTGCAACCCATCTCTGGGAAACATCCATACACACCCATTCACACTCATGCACTACGGACAATTTAGCTTACCCAATTCACCTGTACCGCATGTCTTTGGACTTGTGGGGGAAACCGGAGCACCCGGAGGAAACCCACGCCAACACAGGGAGAACATGCAAACTCCACACAGAAACGCCAACTGACCCAGCCGAGGCTCGAACCAGCGATCAGCGACTTTCTTGCTGTGAGGCGAACGTGCTACCCACTGCGCCACTGTGAGGCCCCATGAGCTAAATTCTATATAGTAAATTAAAAGGACGTAGGCATGGACTTTGGGGCACTGAACTCTCTTACCTACCAGACATCTCTGAGTGCACTGGCAAATGGAAAGGTGGTTGAAAAACACAATGGACAAATTGTTGGCTGTGGACATTTGTGACAGCAGTGATGCAGGCACTGCATGCAAAGGATGGCTGAAAAGGCTACTTATGTTCAGAGACACTAAAAAGAGGCAAACAAGAGAATGATGAACTGATCAAACAAGAAAAAGTGCTCCACCAGAACTTTACATCAGCTGGGTGAAAGAAAAGAAGCCAGCACTAAGAGAGAGGGGGAAACACTGTGCCCTGATATGGAGAAATGTGTTGAGTCTGGACACCATAGAAAAGACTGCAGCACCAATCTATGAACCAGCTGTCTTCTCAGGGTGCGAGGAGGGAGAGTCTGACAGGCCACCTTAAAGCAGCAGACCTATAGTCCAAATAAATATGATGAGACCACGCCAGTGGGCAAATTAAGAACAAAAGTGTAACTACCCATTCTTGTATCAAATCAGACTCCTGTCAGTTTGATAGATAGAAAAGAAACATGTAAATTGTAAGAAATGTTTTATATGGAAATGTACAATGAAACTTTAAATATGTAATGTTGAGGTGGTATTTAAATGAATTTGGTCAATTTTTATAGGTTTAGTCATAGAGGTCCTTGAACATAGGAGGATAAAGTACAAAGCATGGTGGTGATTAAATAAAGATAAAAAAGACAGCTTTTTGATAACTTAAGAAATAATTTGCATTAGAAACTTTTGAGGGAATTAAGTTAAGGAAAAATTAAGGAAAAATCTAAGCATAATCTTATTTTGAATAATCTAAATCAAGATTTGAAAGAGAAAAAAATTATTAAAGAGATTAAGACGAGAATATAAGAAGAGAACGACACAAAAAATTAGATGAACTCACAGTACATAATAGGTCAAAAAGTAACACTTCTAAGTGTGCTAAAAGAATAATTGAACGAGAAAACTGTTTAAGAAAACAGGTTTTGTTTTTACAAATAACCATATGTGAAGAAATAATTAAAAGCTAAAAGTATTAAGGAATAATGAGGAAACATCAGATCAGATAGCGGAACCTATAAAGAAATAACTGATTTTAACTTGTAAAAAAAAAAAAAATACAACAAAAATATTTATACAAGCAGTTTGATGTGAGAGCAGGAAGGAATTAGGAGCTGACAGTGGATAACACAAATCAATATAACATGCAAATTGAGAATTAGCTCAGAAATGAAATTATTTAGGTGTGTCAAATCTTAATAATGATTATCTTTTCAGGACTTAGAGGCAGACTAAATTAGCCACAACTAGTGAGGATTAAAATAAACAAGATGCAGGTCTGCTTACTAGATACTAAAATAGGTATAAGATAGGACCAATTAATAAAAAGATCTATCTGTCCTTGAAAATTCTTTGTAAAATCAATGTCAAATCAGTTCTGATTGTGTAGGTGACTAATAACTTGTGTTTCCTTTGAATTTGATTTGTATTATGGCATGAATCAATATAGACAAGAGTAGATTTAGTTTAGTTTAGGATTTAAGAGCAATCAGTGGTTTTCAATCAGTTAAGAACCTTTTTCAGCAAAGGTTCCTAACACACACTACTGAAATATGTTCCTCCTGATGGCAAATATTTTGAAGGAATTGTTTTCTGTTCAGAGAATTACAAGAGGAGGGTAGAGTAGACACTTGATTACAATTACAGTACATAGGCTGATAAAAAGTAGATGTACACCAAAATGCCCATAGGGATTTAATAGGGTTGAGAAAATTTTGTGATTAATATTGCTATAACGTATAGGATTTAGTTATCTGCAGGTTCATTTAGCTCTAGCCCAAGTTAAAAGACTTAAATAAAAAACACTATTGCTACAAAAAATGAAACATATGATGACTTTTTCAGGATGACTTATTTAGTGCTGACTAGATATAGAAGTATAAAATAAAAAGAGTTGAGAAATTACAAAATAGGAAGGAGTGAAAATATTAGGCATGCCATTAAGAAGAAATCCAGATGCAAAAATGTCATTTAAGATGATAAATAAGAAATGAGTTTTTCATTAAAGGAAATAATATAGCAGTTCTAACACTAGTGCTTATAGAGTCACAACCTCAATTAGATGAATTAGTGCAAATTAAACAACAAATGGGTCTATGAACTATCTATGTAGCTTCAGAGGGTAGCAAAAAAGACAAACTTTTTGACGTTTATGTGAAGTACAGATTGTTGAGCCAACAGTATTTCTTAATATTGGCATTGCAGTTGTACATGGTTTAAATCAAGAGCAAAGTGGTAAGGAAACATTAAGCAGCAAGGATAGTGGTCTCCTTATTTGAAAGCAATGATCAGTAAATTGTTGTTCACATGTGACATCTGTGCAAAATATAATGTGAGTAAAGACCGAAGGGGCTATTCAAGCTCGTGATTGTGGGTGTTGTGATATCATCAAACTGGTTTAGGGCGAGAGATACAAGATTTTGGATAGAACAGGTTTGGTAGATGAGTGAAGGTGATTCCAGCAGCAGAGCAGGGGAGAAGGAATAATTATTATAAGTCCCAGATTTGAAATATGTTGAATAAATTAAAATAATGTGGTTTCATATAGGAATTATAAGGATTAAGGTTAATTAAAGTTGAATAAGGTAATTAAGTTAGTAAATAAGTGATTAAACAAATGAATAAATAGATAAATAAAGGAATTAATAAACAGTCAAACGAGTATTGGAAATCAAGAAAATTGTGCATTGATCATACACAACTGTAAGAAATGGCTGAAAGAGCTAAAGATGATCCATTAAGGCCTAATTTAACAAGATATGTGAAAATAATAAACTTAACTGGATTCATGTGTTACCTCTTGCATTAATGAATGATTGCATGCAAGTGACAGAAACAGGTATCTAACACCGCATGAAGTGCTATTGGGTCGACCCTCGCCTATAACCTCGCATATAACCATGCATAACCTTTTGGAATGTTACATGAAGATGTCTAATGCATTGCAAAGAAGAATGTTGATCTTTTTTGAAGAAACTAACTGCCATCTGCAAAGTGATATCTGTACAGGAAACCAGAAAGGAGCCATGTGAGGAAGCAGAGACAAAGGATCAGTTATTCCGGTGATCGAGTACATCTGAGGGTGCTGGAGAAAGTGGAATGAGCTTAGGAGGAAAGGACCATATCCAGACATGAGGACTAATCCAGCAGCTGCCAAAGTGGATGCCATTGACGGGGTACCATCTAACTGCACAAGGGTTACAAAGGAAAGAACTCCAGCAAGAGAAAGCTGACCAGAAACAGATGAGCAAGAAAATCACACAGCAGAAAAAGTGCTAAGTGTGGCAGAAGGAGGTTATCAGAACAAAGGAAAGAGTGATTCTGATAATATGCCTGAGCAAGAAATATAGAATGTGCCACAAGTTCAAGCAATGATAATCACCACAACTTCAGGTTACAGACTTTCTCAACCATACGTCTCTAACAGCAACTTTTCAGCCAAGAATGAAACAATTCAATCTTAAGTATGAACTAAACTGTGAGTAGTCTAATAGCTCAGAAGAGGAAGAGGAAGAGAAACAAGAAGCAGCAAAATCAAGATCAACTGAAGATTGTTTTGTGCTTAGTTCTTTCATGTTGATAAACTCAGTATATTGGTTGGTTATGATGATATGATTGTGAAAACAATGGCTAGCCCTGAACTAATTAAATTCATGCATAAAACACTACCTCCTTTGATATAACAAATAGCAAAATAGAATCAAGTCTTTTACTGTGTTCTAGTCAAGACCAGACGCAGATGTTTGGCTCGGTTCTATTCCAAAGTGCGATTACATGATCTGGTCATTGGTAATAATACTGTGACATATCTTTGTCATTAGGTAGTATAGCTTAGGGCTGAATTGTGAAGTTGCACTATGGGTAAAGACAATTGAGGTGTGGCTTTAATAAGCCACAGAGGAGGGATATGAAGAAGATTTTTTATTATTTAAAAGTGTGTAGTAAACATGTCAACCTATATAACCATCTAGAGATGTATAGACATGTATTTTGAGGAAAAAGGGCAAAAACTGGTGGTATATTTTGAGAAGAAAGGTGACAGCTGGATGTGTGTTGAATGGGTGTTCTGCTGAGGAGTGTGTGAGGTCACCATTGTGGGGAGCTGCTGAAGAATGAGTTAATATGTAAAACAGTGATTGTACATTGTAAAACACACATATGAAGTTATATCGGTGAGAAGCTTTCAGGAGAGTGATTGACGTATTATAAAATTAATGTACCAACATGCCAATGTATGTAAACACTTAGAAGGGATTGAATCTATGGAGAGATAACTCTGGTGTGGAAACAGGTGTATTGTAAGGGACAGGGCCCAGAATAACATGAGCACCTAAAGATATACTGAACCTCTCAATAAAAGAGAAAACCTCCTAAAATGGTCGGAGTTAAAACAAGGAGGTGGGGAGAGAAAATCTGTATAAAAATTGTGAAGAACACAAACACATTAGATTGTCCAGGGGAGACTTCAAGTTGTCCTGAAGGGCTGCTCTACACTCTCTCGGCTTTATTATGTTGAATAAAGTCTATTTTCTGGTATCCAAAACCCCCAGTCTGATAGTATCTAATTGATGAAGTCGAATTCTACAACAAAAGCTGTTGGTGGGAGATTTGGTATGGTATGGAAGAAGCCCCAGAGACTCCAGGGGCATTCAGCCAGGCAAGCTGGGCAAAGAAAGAGTGCCCGATGCCCACAAGCTGTTGGTGGGTGTGTTGGTACGGTGGGGGAAGAGCCCCAGAGACCCCAGGGGCCTTCAGCTAGGCAAGCTGGCCCCAGAAAAACTGTCCGATGCCTGCAAGCTGTTGGTGGGTTTGTTGGTATGGTAGGGGACGAGCCCAAGAGACCCAAGGGGCCTTCAGCTAGGCAAGCTGGCCACAGAAAGAGTGTCTGATGCCCGCAAGCTTTTGAAAGGTGTGTTGGTACGGTGGGGGAAGAGCCCCAGAGACCCCAAGGGCTTTAAGCCAGGCAAGCTGGCCCCAGAAAGAGTGTCTGATGCCCGCAAGCTGTTGGTGGGAGAGTTAGAGCCCCACAGTGGGGAGGGAGCCCCAGAGACCTCAGGGGCCTTAAGCCAGGCATCCTGGCCCCAGAAAGAGTGCCGGATGCCTGCAAGCGGTTGGTGGGTGTGTTGGTACGGTGGGAGAAGAGCCCCAGAGACCCCAGGGGCCTTCAGGCAGGCAAGCTGGCCACAGAAAGAGTGTCTGATGCCCGCAAGATGTTGGTGGGTGTGTTGTTACAGTGGGGGAAGAGCCCCAGAGACCCCAGGGGCCTTCAGCTAGGCAAGCTGGCCCCAGAAAGACTGTCTGATGCCCGCAATCTTTTGGTGGGAAAGTTGGTATGGTATGGAAGGAGCCCCAGAGACCCCAGGGGCCTTCAGCCAGGCAAGCTGGCCCCAATACTTGTACAGTACACAAAAACTTTAGAAAAATATTTATGCTCATTCGACCGACTGTAATTTTCTCACTCTAAAGATTCCCAGAGGCCAGACTGCCTTACTACAGGTGAGATTTATTCATATTTCTTTTCATTTAAATATACAGTATTTTTGAAAGATATTTACAGGAATTTACTGTAATTTTATTATTTTAAAGGGTGAAGCACATTCCCAAAGGTTAGACACACTTGCTACACTGGAGATTTATTCATTTTTCATTCATTCATTCATTTTCTTTTCGGCTTAGTCCCTTTATTAATCAGGGGTCACCACAGCGGAATGAATCGGCAACTGATCGAGGATATGTTTTACGCAGCGGATGCCCTTCCAGCCTCAACCCAGCACTGGGAAACACCCATACACTGTCACATTCACACACATACACTACTACGGCCAATTTAACTGATTCAATTCACCTATAGCACATGTCTTTGGACTGTGGGGGAAACCGGAGCACCCGGAGGAAACCCATGCAATAACGGGAAGAACATGCAAACTCCACACAGAAATGATAACAGGCCCAGCCGGGACTCGAACCAGCAACCTTCTTGCTGTTAGGCGACAGTGCAACCCACTGAGCCACCATATTCATATTTCTATTCATATAAATATACAGTATGCAAATATTTTTGAAAAATATTTACAGTAAATCACCCAACTGTAATTTTATGATTTTAACATTCACATAAGCCTCACTGATTTACTATAGGTGAAATTTTACCCATATTTTAAATCAGTCTGGCCTCTGTGAATGTACTACACCCTTTAAAATCATAAAATTACAGTTGGTTGAATGAGCATAAATATTTTTCTAAAGTTTTTGTGTACTGCACATGTATTAATAGAAATATTGGGAAAATCTCTCCTGTAATAAGTCAGTTTAGTCTCTAGGAATGTGAGCACACTTTAGAATGAGAAGCTGGCATCTAGGTGAAATACTGTCAATATTATTTTCATGTATATTTATATGTGTGTGTGTGTGTGCGTGTGTGTGTGTGTGTGTGTGTGCGTGTGTGTGTGTGTGTGTGTGTGTGTGTGTGTGTGTGTGTGGTGTATACATAAATGAATGTGAAAATTCTGCTATTTCTCCTTTGTATGTACCGTATAGTTAGAGGTATAGTAGCCTTGCTAGCTGTAGTAAATCAGTCTGGCCATTTACTGGAATCTTCTAGAAAGAATTTTTCTTCTTTGGTTCTGTCAATGTAATTTGCAGATGATCCCTAAAATTGCGTGCGCGAATATCAAACCTAAAACCTACTTTACCGAGCTGACTGGGCTGTCTTTCAAAGATTTTAGTACAAACAAGTTGTTAACGACAAAAGACCTAAGACAGTATACTATACGAATTCATCACAAGACCTGCCGTTGTCAGGGTTCTGTTGTGTTCCATGTGCTTTTGTTGTCGTCATGTGTTTCCCTTGTTCTGTTTCCCGCCATTTTTAGTGTTCATTTATTCCACCTGTGTCTCACCCCTGTGTATCATCTGTCCCATTAGCCCTCATGTATTTATACCCTCTGTTTGTTTCATTCTTTGTCTGGTATTGTATTGTCATTGCATTGCTGTAGTGTCTATGCCTGATGTATTGTCCATGCTGTCGTCACCCCATGTCCTCCCAGAGTTTCCTGTTTCTTCCTGTACCCGTGTATGTAGTAAGTGTTTGTTAATAAATTCGTGTTTCATTTTATCCCGTGTTCTCGTGCCTTCATGTCCCTCAACCCGAGCATGACAGCCGTACTTACGCTGCACAGTTTTTTCTGGCCACAGAAGACGACTCCTGGGGGACTGCTGTGGGTCGAATGTTTGATGGTTGGTTATGCTGTGTCCTCTGTTCCTCTTGCTGTTCCAATGCAGCAGCTGCTTTTTTTTGTCATTTTACTTCTGTTATATATACATTAGTGTGGAGAGGTAAGCATGATCGAACACCCAATGAGGGGGGAGAGCATGCTCAGAGCCCGGCGGCTAGTCGGCAGGCCAATCAGAAATAATAAATAACACCTGTTTATTCTAATGATTGGGCCGGAGAGACACGCTTCTTAAGGAGAAGAGTGAGAGCAGCCGGGGAGAGGAGAGCACACACACACACACACACAGACTCACTCCCAGCTACACGGGTGTGAGAGCTGGAAATTAATAAAGACAACTTACCTGTATCGCCGACCCTGTCTTCTTCTTCTTCCAACAACGAAGAACATTATTACAATTAGTAACTCAGGCTGTCCCATCCATCAAAAACTGTGCTTCTGCCCTCGGCCACTGAAAACACTCAACGTCACTTGATTACGCCCCTCCCACGGATTAGCATAGGCTTTGCATACAGGTTGACGTTGAAAATGAAATCGAAAATGAAAACTGAAATAAAAGTGCCAATAAAAGGGAAAACTTAAATGTACATTTTAATTTGAATTGTGTCACTTATGACTTTATGTCATAAGATGGCGCCACGGATGGCTGCCTCGGCGTGGAGCTCTCCAGCTATCATACTGCTTTTGTTAGTTTGTCCTGTTTTATGTTTGTCATACGCGATCAGTTATACAAGGGACGAACTGCCAAACATTTGGCAGTGCACACCATTTAATCACCAACCGGTTTTTGTTTTTTTCTGGTGTTTTGCAGAACATTGTTGTCGGCGGACTAGCTGCACTATGGAAACGCTACAAGACGCACAGGCGTGGGAAGCGAGCCGCCGCACTCGTCAGGCTCAGACAATGCGGCTTTAGAACGCCGTTGCCTAGCATCCATCTGGCAAATGTTCACTCTCTTCCTAACAAAATGGACGAACTACTTCTACTCGCACACAACAACAAGGACTTTACCAACTCTGCTGCTCTGTGTTTCACAAAAACCTGGCAGAATGAAGCCATTCCGGACAGCACGCTTCACATTCCGGACTTTCAGCTGTTCAGAGCGGATCGTGATACAGCGTCAACGGGCAAAACACGCGGCGGTGGAATATGCTTTTACATCAACAGAAGGTGGTGTACGGATGTTACTGTGTTAAAGAAGATGTGCTGTCCTGATGTGGAAGTGCTTTTCATTAACTGTAAGCCATTCTACTCGCCACGGGAGTTTTCCTCGTACATTCTCATTGGTGTTTATTTTCCACCACAAGCACACATGAGTTCTGCACTGCAACAGTTGGCTGATCTGATCACAGAGACAGAACAACAACACCCGGACTCTGTTTTTATCATTCTCGGTGACTTTAAACAGGCTAAACTCACTCATGAGCTGCCTAAATTTAAACAGCATATTGCATGCCCCACCAGAGACAATAATATTTTGGACCATTGCTACACAACAATAAAGGATGCAAACGCAGCTCTAGGACTCTCTGACCACTGCCTGGTTCATCTTCTACCAACTTACAGGCAAAAACTTAAAACTACTAAGCCAGTATTAAGGACTGTTAAGAGATGGACCAACGACACAGAGCAAGACTTACAAGCCTGTTTTGAATGCACTGACTGGAGTGTTTTTGAAGCTGCTGCCAGCTGGACCTGGACGAGCTCACATAGACTGTAACATCATGCATCAGTTTCTGTGAGGAGTTATGCATCCCTACCAGAACTTATTTATCATTAACAAAGATAAACCATGGTTCATACCAAAACTTAGACAGCTTCGCCAGGCCAAAGAGGATGCATACAGGAGTGGGGACAGGGTCCTGTACAATCAGGCCAGGAACACACTGACAAAGGAGATTGGTGGGGCTAAGAAGAGCAGAATATGTTCTATTGTAGATTTGAGACCGCCGTCCAGACACCCCACACCCGCCGTGACCATCTCCCTACACAGCCATCAACACCTCCAGCCATCCCCCTCTCCCCCCTGCACTTCAGATCAGTGAGGATAATGTGCGTCAGATCTTCAGGAAACAGAAGAGAACGAAAGCACCAGGCCCAGACAGTGTCTCACCAGTCTGTCTGAGAACCTGCACTGACCAGCTGGCCTCCATTTTCTCACAGATCTTCAACAGATCACTGGAACAGTGCAAAGTTCCATCCTGCTTTAAGCGCTCTACGATCATCCCAATCCCGAAGAAACCAAAGATCACAGGACTCAATGACTACAGACCTTTTGCCTTAACATCTGTGGCAATGAGGTCATTTGAAAGACTGGTGCTAGCATATCTGAAGGACATCACTGGACCTTTGCTGGACACTCTGCAGTTTGCCTATAGAGCAAACTGGTCTGTGGATGATGCAGTCAACATGGGACTGCATTATACCCTACAACATCTAGACAAACCAGAGAACTATGCAAGAATTATGTTCGTGGACTTCAATTCTGCCTTCAACACCATTGTCCCATCATTGCTCGAGTACAAACTGACCCAGCTCTCTGTTCCTAGCTCTGTCTGTCAATGGATCACCAACTTTCTGATAGATAAACAACAGCTAGTCAGAATGGGCAAAATCACATGCAACAGCCGCACCATCAGCACCGGCGCCCCCCAGGGATGTGTCCTCTCCCCACTACTCTTCTCCCTATACACCAACGACTGCACTGCAAAAGACCCCTCCATCAAGCTCCTGAAGTTTACGGATGACACTACTGTTATCGGCCTCATCTGGAACGGTGATGAGTCTGCATACAGACAGGAGGTGGAGCGACTGGCTTTATGTTGCAGATGCAATAACCTGGAGCTGAACATGCTCAAAACGGTGGAGATGATAGTGGACTTTAGGAGAACCCCCCCTTGCACTCCCCCCACTCACCATTATGAACAGCACTGTGGCTGCAGTAGAGTCATTTAGGTTCCTGGGCACCACCATCTCTCAGGACCTGAAGTGGGACATTAACATAGACTATATTATAAAGAAGCTGAGGAAGTTCAACCTGCCCCAGGAGCTGCTCGTACAGTTCTACTCAGCTGTCATCCAATCCATCCTCTGCACTTTAATCACCGTCTGGTTCGGCTCAGCTGCCAAAACCGACCTCCGCAGACTACAGCGAATAGTGCGGACAGCTGAACGAAACACTGGCACTACAATTTACAGTGCAATACCTTTTCTACGCAGTTGTACACAGCACCTTATCAGAATCAGAATCAGAATGGGTTTTATTGCCAAGTGTGCTTACACACACTAGGACTTTGTTTTGGCTACAGAAGCTTCCAGTGTACATAAAGTGACAACACAAAATAAATATGAAAAAGACAACAAACATTAAACAGAGATGCAATCAGTCAAAAAGCTCTGGATGATGAATTGTATGTACAGCTTTGTTATAAATATACAGGTTATAAGGTGCTGTGTACAACTGCGTAGAAAAAGTATTGTACTGTAATTGTTATAAGGTGCTGTGTACGAGTGCAAAATAATATAATATAATTATATAAAATTATATAAAATAATTATAACTTGTATATTTATAACAAATCTGACAGGGACGATGTGTTGTCACAGTGAAAATGAAAATTAAATAATTTCATTAGATTTTCAATTCTGGCAGATATTTTGCGAACAGTGTTTTATGATGAAATTGTTAATCTGGTTTTCATTTTAATTTCCATAGTTTATTTGATTTATTTAAAATTGGCAGGAATTACCTTCCATATAGAAGGGCATCCGCCACATAAAAACATATACCAGAGTACCAGAGTTCATTACTCTGTGGTGACTCCTATTGTTGGGGTCGAGTCCACCTTTGTCGAGTCCAAGTCAAGACCAAGTCCTTAACCAGTCTATTCCGAGACCAAAAGGGGCCGAGCTGGACTCAAGTCCGAGTTCCTAACATCCGAGTCCAGAAAGTCATAAAATGTAGTTATTTTTTCCAACTGCTTACACACATTTTCATGTCACACAATTTCTGAAACCTCTCACTCAAAATGCAAAACTACACTCCAAATGTCCAAAACCATAAGCTATTTCTCAGCCTTGAACTCTGTTTTCAATTGAATAAAACACTTTTTTCAAAACACTACACACAATTCTCTTCCTAAAACACAAATATCTAACAGGAAGCTACTTGCTTTGCTTTTCCAAACACAACCAATCAAAATGCAACACTTATTCACAAACACACAGTCACACTCACACTCTGACTCACTCACACGCACACTCACTCACACACACTCACCTCAAATGTGGAAACATTAATTTCCTAACTGATCACTAACCAATCTCTGCTTCACTGTAGTACAGGCCTACAAATAGGTCAAAGATGACAGGACACTGGGCTGTTGTGGTCCAAAAAAAACAAACTGGTTTGCCACCCATCCACCATTTGTAGTTTTGTACCTACCGCATTCACCTTTTCTAAATCCTAAATTCCTTTAGAAAAGAATAGAGGAATTCTTCTCATCCTGGCACTGGCAAGTATAATGTACCCTAAGTTTGTAAAGTTTCTCCAGGCAATGGACACTTTTCACCACAAGACCCCGCACACACAATTGTGTTCTTTATTGTAGTCTGGAGAATATAATTTCGCTTTGCATACGTTTTTTTACTTATTTATTTGTACATTTTTACATACAGTATGTTTATGGTTTTGTTGTATGCTACTGTATACAACAGTAATGTTTGACCAATGTGTTCTGTTTCTTCATGTCATTTGTGTTTAGAGTCTACCTGTTACTCCTCTCAGCCGATTATTTTCACTGTCGAGCAAAACGCTTTAGATTTAGATTTGAACAAGAGTGTTTACATGGCGTACCCAAACATTTACTATTATGAAAAGTGTTTGCCATGATGCAAATGCTTCATTCTGACAAGTGTTTATGGCATTTTGAATGCAGTGTTACATTTGGAAGGAGATGTGAGGCATTTTGTGTGTGCAGTTTTGAGAATTGTGTGTGGAGTTTTGAAAAAAGGTTTTGAATACGTGAGTAAGCAGTTGGGGGGGAAAAAACGCAAAATAATAACAACAATAATAATAATAACAATAATAATAATAATAATTCAAATAAAATGTTCAATTAACAATGACCATTTTAAACTTTTGATCTATTTTTACAAAATGCCCTGTAATGTTTTTTGTCAACTTGCTTTAAATTAAAATAAAAACAAGGATATATGTGGAACTTTTATTATTTTTACAAGGGTATAAAAATACAAATGAACCTGTTTATTTTTAATGACACTGTATTGTGTCCTCCAGATTTACATCTTGACTCCGTCTCCATGCAGGCAATAATTAAGTCAACACTTAACACTCTTCTGTTTACATAATGCTTGCATTACCAAGGAAACAATGCATTTTTATTAACATTCAATCCAGAGAGCTCCGTTATCAACACCAGTGTAGAAAATGAAACCGTATTCATGCAGCCTACTGACCCAGATATGCGCAGAATGTAAAGGTTCAGCAAAGAAAGACCATTCGGCTTCTCTCTTGTCGTAATTCAGCAGGAATTAACAGTCGGAAGAAATTTGTTCTAAACAAACAAAGAGTGATAAAATAGTGGGACTGAAAACAAACCCGCACGCATTTCTAGGCTGTAGAACTGGGTCCGCCTGTTAGTGATAGCAGCGCTGAACGCATCCTTCTCTGGCTCAGAACCAACGCGCAAAAGTTTGAATCTGGCAGTTATTTGCGGATATATTGACACAAATATAAATAACACAATATCTACACTGTGTACGAACATCGTCGCTACAATATGAATATAAAATTCAAGGAAACAAGCTCTTACCTTTCTTTGCGTTTTCTTTGAACATGTCTGTAGAAGTTAGAAATCGTTCAGTCACATCGGTAAGTGTTGATTTGCAAAAATTGGCAGTCCGCTGAGTGCTTCTTTTTACCGGATGACTTAAAAAAAAATTCTCCATGATTTTCGTAAGCAAAACAAGTTATTGCCGACTTTGAAGACATTGTCCTAGACATAGCCACACATTGTGTGATATGGCTATTTCTGGTTACAAGTTTAAGGAAAAGACATGTTATGTCTTAATTTCCTGTTATTTATTTATTTTTAAATCTCTATTAGTGTTGTGGGTGATATGGACTCGACTGTGATATTTTCCGAGTCTAAAATGTCCAAATTGACCTGAGTCCGAGTACCCCAACTCTAGTGACCCCTAATAAATCAGGTACTACGCCGAAAGAAAGTGAGTGAAATTAAACTGTTTACAAGGGTATTTTTGCCGACCGTCGGTTGGGCTGTTGTACAGCATATTTTCTGGGTGTCAATGTTTTCATTTATTTTTTTTACATGCTGCTGGGAAAAATAAAATTAAGCATGGAGAAATTGCTTGTGTTTTTCTAATCACGATTAAATGTTATACGAAGACACATTACAATTCAAACCTGCCTCGCTGGTCTAAAGGAGGAATCTAAAAAAGTTTTTTTTTTTTAAACAAATGTTTTTCTAATACGTTTTCTCAGTTCTCATTCAAATGTCTTGACTCTGTAATTATGAGCTAGTGTTTAATTTGTTAGAAAGCTTTTATTTTAGTTTCATTAAGGGACAGCGGGGAACGTAAAATTTCTCAACCTCATTTTGAAAGATGTTTTCAGCAGAAATATATGTTTGCTGTGGATACTAACTCACAAGAGTGGTCTATCAAAATCAGGTGTTATTTTATGTGTCAATGTAGAACAACTCCAACATAACTACACTTTAAACTAACGTTGCGCATTGTTACTTTTGACCCCATCAGCGGGGACGAAATTAACACGGGTGGGTCAAACGTAATATTTTCTGGATTTACTGGCTTAATCTTGTTTATTTTAAATATATTTGACTATGACCTTATTAATGTTAACTGCAAACAGATACTGTTCTTTATTTTTGCCGAAAGTAAATAGCATTTACAATTACACTTTCAAAAGCAGTCCAACAAAGCAAAATGTTAACATTTGCTACAACTTTCGAACATTTCTTGGTATTATTGGCAATATGACTCAAACTCTAATGGAGAAGCGAATATGTATGGCTATGACGTGGGACATAACTTACTTTCGTCCTCACAAGAACCCTTGCCATTTAAAATTCACTTTTAAACTGGAAAAACGCAGATATTTCAAACTTAAGGATGTTTTACTGAAAAAAAAAAAAAACCCTGCTACAATAAATGTAGTTTTAAAAAACAGAATTTGAGCTAACTGCGGGACACAGTGATATTTGGCAGCTCCACCAAGGGTTGCATGCTCAATGTGCTGTTAGAGCCTTAAAAAGCAAAATGTCAAGGCTCCGAGGAGAGGGACACAAACACACAATTTGAATTAAAGCATTTATTGAAAGTAACTCCAATGTGGAGACGCTGGCAGACAAAGAAGTTTAAACCCGCAAGATCAGCTCCTACGGCCTGCGAGAGAAGTTAAACCAAAGCTTAATGAAGTGAAACACGTTATGCAATTTCTTTGCTTAGTAAAATAACTTACGCTTGCAGCAGTAAGTGACCCTCAGGAACTTGTATGTGCCGCAACACCGATCAGAGAATTTAGCGTTGGTGGCTGGTATGGAGCAGCTCTTGTGTCCGTCACAGCTAAACAAATGACAGTGCACAAAACCAATTGGAGTAAAAACTGGACTTGATTTGGTTCATTCTAGCTGTACATTATGAGTGTTAAGTGACCCATTAAAAACCAGATATTAGTTAACGCAAGTCAAACTTCCTAAACAGTCAAATCTATACCTTGCGGACACAATGGACAGGGAGCGGTCGAATAAGCAGTGGGTGTTCTGGATTTGATCTTTTCGACGATCCTTAATGCAGGTTTTTTTATCTGTACGTCCATAGTTTGCAGCAAGTATCTTGATCTTACCATGATCTACATCAAGAAAAGATAAGTGCAGGAAAAACTAGAACAGCAGTATCATGTAACCAACACAGAATTAATAGACTGCGACACTTTAACACCTTACCACCACATGACAGACCCAGGACAGAGCCCTCACATGCTGTTTTAGTGTCTGTGAAAAGAAAGTCCCGCTTTAGACTCACTTAAACTGATAGATTTCACTCACTGATCACTGGAGCAAACCAGTATGTGTTAAGCGTCATTCACAACAAAAGGTTTAGGTTTCTTAGGACTTCAAATAAACACGGGAGAACAAATTAACACGTTCTAGGACATCATGAGAAACACTCACAAGTAGACCTCCTGCAGCGGTTATCATCATCATCATCATCATCATCATTCCGCCTTGCTGATATCAGCAGGCTGGAGTTCAGAAGCATTACTGAAAAACAAAAACAGAAGAACTGATTAAGACACACGCGCACTGCTAATCGCACTATCAGTAGCACAAAAGTTAATCCAAAAGGAAACTTTTTTTGGACAAACAACAACACAACTAAACATAAATCACTGCACATCTGCTTTATCAACTCAACTTATAACTCACAGGTAAGAAATAAACTGACAGAAGACATGATTCTGCTGACGTCATCAACGGTGCCTGTGCCTTTTACTGATTCATATATATATATAATTATCTGACCAATCAGAGAAGATTCATCAGACCATTTAGGGCAGAATGTAG
>CAIGQW010055954.1:0-11385 GCA_903798125.1 Danio choprae | reverse complement strand
TAGAGACTCTATGATGTCCATTATAGCCACTAGAGAACGCTTTGTGATGGTTTCTCTTGTTTTTCAGCATGGAGTACCGTGGTTTTACCTCCTGATGCCCTATGCCAGCCATCATTACATGTACTTTTAATAAAATAAACCTGAGCGGTTCTTTATTCTCACTAATTTTCCCTCAGAATTTTCTCTCGACTCATTTTTCCGCCTTATTTTCACCAATAACGGTAAGAATCTTCGTCCTCTTCCGTGTTTCGCGACGCGTTTGTTTTCTCTAACGTTAAATCTGCGCGAATGTGAAATCTGTTCTTCGCTAAATGAATCTCGGCTCGTTTCTCGGTATCTGAGCTCCTCGGTCCGCCGAAAACACCGAGCGGGCGCCGCCGGTGAGCTGATGACGGTTCTCGCCGGGGGTTTTCAGGGATTTGCTTTTCTCGTCGTTACCTCAGGATGTTGTGCGCTTCCATGCTGCGGTTCTGGTTGCTGGAGCACACGACCGCGACACGCAGCGGATGGGGCGGCATCGCTATCTAAACCCAGACAGAAATGAGCAGTTCTGCGGGAACGATTCAACACGAGAACTCGGTTCGACAGGTCTACCGGATCCACGGACAGGAAGAAAATGGCGGCGGCGCTGCGCAGCTGTCAGCAAGCCGTCACAATAGGGGGAGGAGCCATGGGCGGGGCTTCCGCTGAGGCCTCTAAACACAACGCGTTCATCATGACGAGTGTAGGACAGAGTTTACTGGTGCTTTTACTGGCGAGAATGGAAACTGTACTGGTCTTTAATGGAGAAAAAAAACTATTACCAATGTTATTTATCTACCTATTAGTGGCATGTTAAGGGGATAGTTCACCCAAAAATGAAGAGGTACTTATTATTTATACTCATCCTCAAGAGTTTATACTCATCCTCAATACTCACTCGCAACCACTGACTGCTATAGTAGGACAAACAAATACTATGGACGTCAATGGTTACAGGTTTCCAGTGTTCAACAGGAACAAGTGAATGGTGGGTAAATTATGACAGGATTTTCATTTTTGGGTGAACGATCTCTATAAATAACTTGTATTGGAATATGTAGCCTACATTAAACAAACATTGAAGGGATAGTTCATTGGAAAATGAAAATTCTGTCATCATTTACTCACCCTTTACTTGATCCAAACCTGTTTTTTTCGATAAATTCAAAAGAAGATATTTATAAGAAAGATGAACACCACTGATGTTCATTCATTCATTCATTTTCATTTCGGTTTAGTCCCTTTATTAATCTGGGGTCGCCACAGCGGAATGAACCGCCAACTTATCCAGCATATGTTTTACACAGCGGATGCCCTTCCAGCTGCAACCCATCTCTGGGAAACTGATGTTCATAGTATTAGCTTTTCTTGCTATGAAAGAAATGGTTCCAGATTTTCAGCTTTCTTTCTAAATATATTCATTTGTGTTCAACAGATAAACTTATAAACGTCTGGATCCGCTTGAAGGAGAGTAAATAGTGAGTAAATGTTCCCCTTTTGCTGTACCGGTCCTTGAATGTACTGGGTTTAATGACTAACACTTGATGGTTTGTAATGATATCTGTAGTGGAAAGCATTTCTGTTGTATTGTTGATATTCAGCAAAAAACAATGAAACATACATAACAAAACAAAGCAATCCTGATTTTTTAACTCAACCTCCTTTATTGAGACAAAGGTTTGTATCACAGAGAAAAAAGCACAGTATTCAAATGACTGTTCAGCCAGTCGGCGGGTCCTTCTTTTGGTGAATATTACTAACTCATGATTAGAAGAGTAGTGTAAAGATAAGGCATACTGCAAATTATTGGGTTTGACACGCAAAAGTACAAAACGACAGCCCTCTAATGAGGTAAAGCAGCTCGTCTTCCTCACTAGACACTGTTATCACCGCACACAGTCATCATTATGGCGGGATCCATTGCTTTTCTAAAACAGATGTGTGACTATCAGTCTAAATATCAGTAAATGCACAGTTTTTTGGTAAAATTGAATTATTAAATGATACTATAAATGAAGATGCACATAAACACAGGTAAATTGGTTTATAGAGTAAAGTGTATTGCTGTGTTCAGATTGATTTCTTTTACTGTAACCCACAATGCAGGTTCTGTCTTGATATTCTGTCCCGAACACAGTCTGTGAGTAAGCAATGTTGTGTATCTCAGGAGCAGGATTAAGCCCTTTGCTTCTGATCCTGAGTTGTGTGTGTGTGTGTGTGATGTCAGAGATCACAGGTGTGTGTGCAGGTGTGATCTATGCGTGTGCGCGGTCGGGTTCATGATGTTTTCAGTAATGTACGCCACCAGGAGACAGATGATGACCAGCATCACACAGATGGCCCCGCCCACGGTCGTCATGGCAATCACGATGTCCTGCATCCCGCCGGGGGCCAGGTTGAACTCCACGCAGGCTTGGGTCCGGTCTGTGGCATAGGGCCGCACGCAGAGGCGGTAGGGCACGTTAGTGTGCAGCTCGTTGAGTAAATAATCCCTGCAGCTGCTGCCGAAATGAACCCCGCCGCATTCGAACTGTGTATAGCTGCCGTTCCACCAGCAGCTGAGCCTGAAGCCGCCCGGCCGCCCCGGCGGGGCCACAGAGTCCCCGAGGGCCCACTGGATGAACACGCTTCCATTGGTCAGTATGTTCGCTGTGAGCTGCCCGTCACCTGAGCTCACCTGTCGGCAGGACCCGCTGGCACACCTGAAGTCAGGTCGGGTGTAGCGGAAGCAGAGCCGCCCGGGGTCACTGGGACCCAGACTGCGGTAGGCGCACAGGGGCCCACTGCCCCCCAGAACCCGCCAGCGGCCCTCAGCACTGCCATTGTGCTGGAGCTCTGACCCCTGCTCAGTGAATCTCAGGGGGTCTTTATTGGTGAATTTATTACTGTCCCTGGCCTCGTAATGCACATCACTGGTCCGGTTCGGTAGAGCAGAACCTCCGGTGTTCAGAAACAGGAGAATAGCGCAGCTTCCGAGAAGAACCGAGTCCTGTCGGCGTGTCATTTCTGATTTATCCGTTTATATGCTCACAATTCACGGCGGAGAACCAGAGAGCGCGCGGCCGCCATCACACCGGTGCGCGTGCCCGACGACCTGCGAAAAAGCCCAGAATGAACAAACCGATGCTAAAACACGGCCTCAAATCAGGCGAATACCACTGATGAAACACCCCTAACGTGAAGACTGGTGTCGTGCGCGATGGTTTACGCAAACAAAGATGAATATGTCGATAGAAATTACCTCAAAGAAGAAGAAAAGCTTCCGCAGCAGCAGCCGATCAAGAGCGCGCATCTGTCTGAGAGCGGGAGCGCGCGCGTGTGTCCGCAATCACTGTTAATTCACTCACTCTCATTAAATATGTGTGTTAGCTCTGCAAAATACTTTTTAATCTAGCAAATACGCCCGTAAATCATCATTATCTAATGACGGTGGTTTAGAGCAGATTAACCCGTTTAATCTTGTCGAGTGTTTGCTAACATAGCTACGCTAAATGTGCTGTTTTACAGTGCTTTTGGACATGTATGTGCTCATTCAATGGCAGGAAAGCAAATATACAAACTTTGGGTGTATTTCTGTGTGTGTTGCGTGCTGAAAAGGTTTACAGCTTGATCAAATCTGCCATGAGGAATAACCAGAGTAAAGCCTGAGGAAGGAGGCTAGCTGGCGCTAAACTATAAGGCCGTTTTTGAAGTTTGTGTCGCTATTTTAAGTTATAAAGTGAGAAATGGGAAATAAGCTATAACCTGCACGAAATAAGTTTTTAAAAACAATAATAAATAAATGCAGGATTTAAAAGTGTCGTAAACAAGCGTCCACACTGTTAGATGCTTTACATAAACATGATTCTGTACCTCTGTAGAGAGACAACAGCGAAAACACAGCGGTGTGATATGCCTGTGTGCACATGGCGCCACCTAGTGTTCATCATCAGCAACTCGATCATGATCATATGAAACAAACAAGATGATGAATTATTTTTCAGACATCAATATCAGAGTATATGAATCAGCAGTTTATCTGAGGACATTAACAAAGGCAGGCACAAACTCACCGTCAGAGTGACGCAGGAGACAGACACACACACACACACACACACACACACACACGAGGCCTGAGTCAGCCAGTCCACTAATGATGAGGACATGCAGAATCACACACTGATTAATAAGACCCTGGAGATCTTCATCAGCACTAGCTTTATTACTGAAGTTCTGTTTAAAAAACTTTCCCACATACATCAGTTCAGTTAACGTTTGCATTAAGAACAAATACTACAGTATAGTGTAGCGTACCGTACACATTACAGTATCTACAACACACTGCTGTATGTGAATGCTCCAGCATACTGTAGTATTAACTATAGTGAACTGATTGTGATAAATACTGTAGTGTACTTTAGCTTTTACTACAGTAAACTGTGGTGTACTGTAGTATAATATACACTATAGTTGTAGAAAACTACAGTATTGGGTCATTTGTTTATATTACTATAGGTGTGTTACCATAGCAACTGTAGAATCACCACAACAGATCAATTACTATACTTGCTGTGTTACCATAGCAACTGTAGAATCACCACAACAGATCAATTAGTATAGTTGTTACCATAGGAACTCTAGAATCACCACATCAGATCAATTAGTATAGTTGTGTTACCATAGCAACTGTAGAATCACCCCAACAGATCAATTAGTATAGTTTTTACCATAGCAACTGTAGAATCACCACAACAGATCAATTAGTATAGTTGTCACCATAGCAACTGTAGAATCACCCCAACAGATCAATTAGTATAGTTGTGTTACCATAGCAACCGTAGAATCACCACAACACAGTAATTCATGTTCTTTACTGTAGTATTATAGTGTAGTAAACATTGCAGTGTTTACTATAATACAGTATTTTTAACATGTATATTCTCGGAAACGTCTGAAACTTTAAAGTAGTTACTTTGAACTAAAATGATATTTTTAAATAGCGCATAAATTATTTTGAGTGAACAGATAACGTTGACGAAACGTTCTGTTAGCGTTACGTTCTCCGTTCACAATAAGATACAAACACGCCACTCAACATTTCCAACTTTCTGAATAAATAATCAGCTCTTATGAAGCATTACATTAGAAGCTGACGTAGAAGAGGAGTTACTCAGCTGATCAGATGTTTGTCGTCGCTCAGGCGGTCAGTAATTGATCACAGGCCTGAAATCTGCTGTTGAGTGAGTTTCATGTGTGTGTGTGTGTGTGTGTGTGTGTGTGTGTGTGTGTGTGTGTGTGTATATATGTAGCTGTGCTGTTGATATCTCAGTGGACAGGATGGCCAGCGCTGGCTCCGGGACTCTGGAGCATCTTCAGCATGTCTGAGGTCCTGACGGTGGATGCAGTTCTCTTCGGCCTGCTGGTGTTCTCTGGTATCATTGGAAACATCATGGTCATCTATGTGGTGAGACACACACACACACACACACACACACACACACACACACACACACGAGGATAAACGTGTGTTTCAGTGAATTTCGTATGCGCTCGTGATTCAGAAGAGTGATTTCTGGTCACGCACAGATCTGCTTCTCTAGAGAAGTCTACTTCTCGCTACTCTTACATTAAATCCACTTTGGGAACCATTAAGATTGTGTCATAATATTTATGACCAAAAATAATCAATATGATATATATAATCCTTTAATGTGATGTTAAAATGATTATAAATAATTTTTTTTGTATTTACTGTATTTTTAAGTGTCTTGAATCTTTTATGACAAAACAATTCTGCACCCAAAGAGCAATGGTACACGGTATTAAAATACACAAAAAGTCATGACAACATATGTCTTTATGCTACTTTAGCTGAAGTTAATCAGGTTTGAATGATATTTTTTAAGTTATGCAAATTTTAACTTGATGATTTTAGTGGGTTTGATTGATGTTCAAAGTCTGCGTTACCCAGAGGTTGCTGAGACTTTTATATCAGTATGCTGATGTACTTACAGCTGAAACCGAATATTGAGTAGGGGGCGGGGCTTTCATTGCCTCTTCGCAAACTAACCGTAAGAGGGGCGTGGCTAATAATATTGCGGCTGAAGAGTAACGGCGCATCCAATCGGGATATATCGCCCTCCGAAGGGCACTATGGAGTGAAAAAATCCTGGCCGTCATATTGAAGTGTCATTCTGAACTGAACTGATCAGAACTGGCCACACGAATGGACCTTTGGAATGAAGGATAATGAAAAATTACAACTGATGGACACTTAATTCAGAAGGGCTCATCCCTGTGCTCTAATCCCTTCAGAGAGACCCTACGGAGTGATTAGGGCATAGGGGTGAGCCCTTCAGATAGGAATCCACTCTGGAACTGACATCAGCAAAGAAGGAGCCAATCAAGCGCAGAGCGGATGCTCAGATGTTTGTCAGTGGATTAACTTGCACAGAATAATTGTTCACCTTAAGGCTGATTTGTCCTTCTGGTCAAGTGCACGCGTATGGTCTGCTGTAGCCTTGGCGTGGTCGCAGACCCCTCGCCGTGGCTGACGCCAACACTGACGCGCACCTTTCACAAAAATGTAACTACACATTGTGACAACATAGTAGCGCAAGCTCTGTGATTGGTCGGTTTTTATGAGTGTGGGCGGGGCCGAGAGCAGCAAGCCTGTGCGAGTGTTTACAAGTCCTGTGAAGTAGCTCTAGCTGGAAACTGTTGTTTAGTGTTTACCCTGTGATTAGTTGCATGTAGCATTCAGGAAAAACTAAACACCCATGAAGAAACTCGACACTCGTATATTTGCACAGCTACGCGCAAGGCAGGTGCCATGGGTCACGCGGATCACTCCACGCAGAAGTATAAACCCGCCTTAAAGGAAAACAGTGTGCGCTAGCAGAATGAACATACTTTATTTTGATTTCACACATATTTAATGTGGCGTAAAAGTTCATTTGATTCAACTGTACAGAGTTTGTTCATGGAGATAGACGTGTGTATTTCATCTGTGTTTGTGGTGTTTCAGGTGTTTGACTGTGCTAAATCGTGCGCCTCTCGCCACCTGCCGCCGTCCGACACCATCCTGGTGCACCTGTGCCTGGCCAACCTGCTGACGTCAGTGTTCCGCACGGTGCCGATCTTTGTGTCGGACCTGGGCCTGCAGGTGTGGCTGTCGGCAAGCTGGTGCCGCGTCTTCATGCTGCTGTGGGTGTGGTGGCGGGCGGTGGGCTGCTGGGTCACCCTGGCCCTCAGCGCCTTTCACTGCGCCACCCTGCGTCGCCAGCACGTCTCCATGGGGCCGCTGGGTCATACGCGGGAGCGCCGCCGTGTCTGGGTCATCCTGGCGGTGGTGTGGGCCGCCAACCTGCTGTTTTCGCTGCCGGCACTGGTCTACACCACACACGTGCGCGGGAACGCTACGGTGGAGCTGATGGTGATTAGCTGCACCACGCGCCCCCTGCTGGGCTGCGTCTGGGAGTTTCCCACCTTCCAGCAGGGCTATGCCTTCGCCTCCTCCTCACTGGCACTTAATGAAGTGCTGCCGCTGGTGCTAATGGTGGGCACCAATCTGGCAACCTTGCAGGCGCTGGGCAAACACATCCGGGCAGTGAGGGCGGGCGGCAGCGCGGGGGCGGAGCTGGACCGGCACGTGTCCAGCGAGAGAAAGGCGGGTCATGTCATCATGGCTCTGGTGGCACTGTTCGTGGGCTGCTGGGTCCTGCAGGTAGGCACAGGACGATAACGAGTTTCAAAGTTTACCACAGTTTGGAAAAGTTAAGGTTATAATATTTTCTGTTATACCGCTCCTACGGTACATGCAAGGTGTTTTATAGGTTATGATTACTTTAACCTTTATATGGGTAGTTTTTAGGGCAACAGCAGTAAAGGAGCCTCCACATCCAAAGCTGCTGGTCAGAAGGCGGTTCAGCAAACACATCTCTTACACACAAACATATAAACATGCTGTAGAGCTGAACAGTGCGCTGGGGCTTTACTCTAGATCCACATCTCCAAAGATGTTTCTGGAACTAATGAAGACAGCACAGCTCAATGATGTATATTCATTATTTAGCCTGACATGTGTACTGCTCCACAATATTGTAAATGTTTCCTAATATCATATATATTGTGTTCAATGGGGAAAAGTTGTTGTTTTTTTATCCAGACTTTAAAATGAACATACTGTGATATCTTTCTCCAAGGTTATCCTACCGCCAGACTCTTACACCAGCCTGTGCCTCTCTGCAGGTCGCCGCCGTCACCTACTACAACCACAACCGCGGGGCTCACGCCGAGGGGCTGCTGACCGTCGCTCATTTCTCCGCCTCGCTGTTCGTGGGCTTCAGTCCGCTGGTGGTGGCGCTCGGACATGGGAAACTGCGGCGGAGGATCAGTGGGATCCTGCAGAGCTGCGGGCACTGGCTCAAACAGACACACGACAAACCAGCAGAAATCCCAGAGAAAGACGGAAAAACAACACAGAGTGCGAAGAAATGATGTGGCACTCTAAGTGTTAGCACATTTAGCATAGTATATCAAGTCCCTCGCTATTCATGACGAGTCAGATGACTGCATGGGTGTGTGTGCATTTTCATCAGTTATGTGTTAGATCATTGAGTCAGAGAGTGTGAGAGACAGCATGTGTGTGTGTGTGTACATGACACAGCATATCTAGTAGCTCATAGTAACGCGTGTTAGCCACCTTCGCTAATATTTCTGAGAATGTGGGATAATCCTCATGGGCTCCTTGGTGCAGCACATCGAGTTTACAGAGAGGAATGAACAGTCACTATGGCCACTGTAGTTACTATACTAATGTTTGAGGGAAGCGCATTCATTTCAACCTGTGATCAAAACTGACTGGAACTACTTGTGCATTATATGATTGTACTGCACACCCTCCAGCCAACCAGAACCAACTATTCAAACCATGGAATAAGGCTTAATAATCTATGCACTTATGCTTGCTGCCTGTTCACGGTGTTCCTAACACATTTCACTTGTCTCCCAGGTCTTCATTAGCGTATAGTCCATGCAGCATTAACGTTTCAGGTTTAAACAATCTGTCAAGATCAAATAAAGGCTGAGGGATGGTGTTAGATGATGCAGTGGTTGCTTGTAACTATTGTTGAATCTGCTAAACTGTTTTGGTGACAGATATGCCTACTTTCTATAGCATAGATCTCAAATTGAATTCCTGTTGGAGCCAAACTGTGCAGAGTAGCGGCCCAACAGCAAGTGAGCTTGAGACCTATGTACTATGGCCAGCACAGTGACCATGTTGAATATTAATGTGTTGACAAAGAATCAAGCACATTTTCACTTCAAGACAAATCTTTCCTCAAGATCAGGGGCGCCCAAACTTGGTCCTGGAGGGCCGGTGTCCTGTAGACAAGATGGAGCTAAACTTTGTTGGACAGCGGGCCTCCAGGACCGAGTTTGGGCACCCCTGCTCTAGATGGACTCTTGGCCCCTGTAGAGATTATAGGTTCAGGGCCTTCTTTAAAAGTGGGGAGGGTGAAGTGGGGTGTGTGGCCTGTTTCCTCCATCTGGCCTCCTCTAGGATTTCACTGGTCCCCGTCTTTGACCCCTGTAATAGCCCTAACTCCACCCCCTCCCAAATACTTCATCCATTAACCAAAACATTTTCCCTCAATAGGAATAAAATCCTTCAAGCTGATTTACAGATGTTCATTTTTTAATTTAATCAGTCAAGCAGACACAACACAAACACAGAGCTGGATCTCAGACATTACAACAACATGATGAAGTCCTCACTGCATTCAACCAGCATGCCCAAGCAAAACATGCAGATTTACACGCCGAGACACAATTTCCAGACACAAGTTGCAGTCTATCAGTCAGATTATATGCGACAGGACTGACTTTATGAAGGCCCTGAGCTTCCGGTGTCCCACGGCGAGGATGATGGGGGAAAACGCAATGAAGCTCATGTTAACGAATCGAGCAATGATGAGCAGGTACTCTGTGGACTGTCCGCGGTTGTAGTTGAAATAGTTGACCGAGATGACATTAGTGCCCCAGGATGAAATGAAGAGGATGTTGAGAGCCAGAATGACCTGTGCAAATAAAGGTTCTGTTAGTGGTGCTCAGTCAAACTCTGCAACTGCAGATAAAGCGTCTGTACTCACTTTAGCGGCCCGCCGCTCTGCAGGCATGCGGGAGACCACCGGCGCATCCTCACTATGACTGGCAACGGTGCGCTTGTGTCCGTAAGCGTACAGCGTGAAGAGCGAGCCCAGATTAGTGATGTTCATCAGGCAGATGGGGATGGACTCGTGGAGGATCATGGAGGAGGTGGCGAAGGCCAGGCCGCTGTAGGCAGAAGGAAAGTCCCAGATGCAGCCCAGCAGTGGCCGAGTGGTGCTGCTCACCAACATCAGCGTCTGCAGGAAAGAGCCAGAGGTACACGGTTAGGTTTACCCTGCTGAACAATAATCAAGAGATGTTCAGTGCTGATCCTGGACACCCACTGTCCTGCAATGTTTATTCCCTGCATGAGCACCTTCAAATCCTCCCAAGAAGCACAGTGGATCCTCAGAAGCAATGACAATGACAGTGTATTTATATAGCACAATTAAACACAACCCAAGTTAAGCAGTGTGCTTCACAGTAACTAAAAACCACAAACAACAAGAGTAAGTCAAGACAAAAACAAGTAAAGTATTCATGTGTTAAACGCTTTGTCGAACAGGAACATGTTTAACTTAGACTTCAAAACAGACAGAGACGGTGCCGGTCTAATGGAAAGGGGAAAATCAGCTCAAGATTAGCAGCAGCTACAAAAAAAGCTTGATATCCCCAACATTTTAGCCTAAACTTAGGAATCAACAGAAGTCTTTGATTTGATGAGTGAAGTGTTCTGGTTGGATGGTGCGGAGTCAAAATGGCAGAAAGATCAGATGGACTTAAGCTATTTAATGATTCGTATACAAGAAGAAAAATGTGAAAATCCACTCTGTAGCACAGCGGCAACTGAAGTGAAGGCCAGACCAGAGTAATATGATCATATTTACTTGCAGCTTTAGAAAGTCTCTGCATTTTTAACTCATTGTAATCTGGAAACGCTGAATGGCTGATCCCAAATTAAAGAGAACTGCAGGAGTCCACTCTTGACTCAGGGCTGGAGACTTCTGGAATAAAGGAGCTGACTGACCTCTGTGGAGTTTGCGTCTCCGTTCTTGGAGAAGATGAAGGCAGGGATGGAGTAGATCAGGTTGAGGCTCCAGATGAGGCAGAAGCCCAGGATGAGGGATCGGGGGGGTCCGCGGGGGCCGTGCAGGTTGATGACGGGAGGAGCGACCCGACGCAAAGTTTGGAAGTGAAACGCACTCAGAAAGAACGTGGACCAGACATTTGCAG
>CAIGQW010055943.1:0-17046 GCA_903798125.1 Danio choprae | reverse complement strand
AACTGCCTTAATCCTTCGTGGCACAGATTCAACAAGGTACTGGAAATATTCCTCAGAGATTTTGGTCCATATTGACATGATAGGACCATGATGCAAATCTCCCCTTCCACCACATCCCAAAGGTGCTCTATTGGATTGAGATCTGGTGACTGTGGAGGTCATTTGAGTACAGTGAACTCATTGTCATGTTCAAGAAACCAGTCTGAGATGATTTGCGCTTTATGACATGGAATTCTGACCCTACCATCCAAATGTCACAGCATTGTCGAGACTCATAAGAGATTTTGGTGAGTCTGTACGAATTGTAGCCTCAGTTTCCTGTTCCTAGCTGACAGGAGTGGCACCCGGTGTGGTCTTCTGCTGCTGTAGCCCATCCGCCTCAAGGTTGGACATGTTGTGCGTTCAGAGATGCTCTTCTGCATACCTCAGCTGTAACGAGTGGTTATTTAAGTTACTGTTGCCTTTCTATCAGCTTGAACCAGTCTGGCCATTCTCTTCTGACGTCTGGCATCAACAAGGCATTTGCACCCACAGAACCGCCACTCACTGGATATTTTCTCTTTTTCGGACCATTCTCTGTAAACCCTAGATATGGTTGTGCGTGACAATCCCAGTAGATCAGCAGTTTCTGAAATACTCAGACCAGCCCGTCTGGCACCAACAACCATGCCACATTCAAAGTCACTTAAATCACCTTTCTTACCCATTCTGATGCTCGGTTTGAACTGCAGCAGATCGTCTTGACCATGTCTACATGCCTAAATGCATTGACTTACTGCCATGTGATTAGGCTGATTAGAAATTTTTGTTAACAAGCAGTTGGACAGGTGTACCTAATAAAGTGGCCGGTGACGGTATATTATCTGGTAAAAATCTAAGCATGTTTAAAAGATGTTACAAAATTCCCCATAAATCTTTTTTTAAATAGTTTTGATAGCTGCTATAAAATATCTTTGTACATGCCACATTTTTATCTCTATCATTCATCTGACACACCACACTTTTATATTTAATTGTAAATCTTAACCCCTTTACAGTTATTGGTGGAGGAATTGGCAGAAACGCATCGCTCCTGTGACATCTGTAAGATCAATCAACAAAAAGAAAAGGTAGGAAGATTTAAAATATTAATAGCCTAGGGATTGCCTGTGAAGTAGTGGGTAGTAACGAACGCTTTGTGGCTCTTATCCAGACGTAAATGAAAGGCATCGGTGGATTCCTTAAATTTATGGTAGATTTGTGTGGAATCCCGTAGAGAAACTGGTGTGTTTTTACGGTACACCAATAACGATACTGATACGGATAACAGTAATTGAAAGGTGTACCTACTCTACGCAGAGTTAAGTTACTCAGTTGTGTGTTGGAAACATTTTCAGGGATAAAACTTGGACTTGTTTTTGTATTTAGTAGTGACTAAATTAACTCAGAGAGTGTTACAAGTTCCACCACTGCTATCTTCCTACTTCACAGACAAGGGCATGCCCGACTTTAAGAATATTAGGCCAGTCTATAAGGGAAAGAACGATTTAAAAATAACATTTTAATTTGTACTCATTAGATAGTATTGACCACAAGGTCACACAAATATACCTAGTTATCAGAGGGAAAGGCTGATTGATTTTGTGGATGCACCGAAAGAAAAATCTCTACATATATTGAGCTAAGATTAAGAAAAATTCAATTTTCTATATTTTCTGGTGTGTTTGGAGATGCTTTGCCGTTTTAGAGTAGGCATGTTATTGTTTAATGCTAATCGCTGCAACTACCATCTCTATTATAGTGCTGTTAGCATTTCTCGGAGGCTTCAAATTAGCTAAAAGTTATCTCTTTAAATTACTAACTAAAAGAATGGCTGACCTTTTTTCTCTAATGACTCAAACAAAGGCATTAAAATGGATGAGAGCTATCTCTGTAAACAGATATGCCTCAATGGGTTAAAATCCAAAAAGTATTCTGAGATTGTTAAACAAATGGTCAGTCTAGGCTACGAGTTTAAATGGAAATTGACAGAACAAATAGAATGGTTGCAGAACACAAAAGAAGCGGATAAATATAAGTTTCTTGCAGTGTGCGCATGCTCATGGATCAGTATGCAGGGAGGAATTTTTGTTGACAAAGACGGTGATAATCCGGATATGAGCAGTGCTCATATCATCATCAAGATTTGTCTGGTCTTGGAAAAGCTCTCTCTGCCATTGCGGAGCAAGCTCAAGAATGTGAAGAATGTACACACACTCCCAATGAGACTAAACCTTCTTTAGCCTCCCAATGAGACTAAACCGTGTTTTTTCTCCCCACAGGCAGGTGGCAGTGGCTTCCAGCTTAGCCCAAAAACAAGAGGCTAAGTCTGATTCGCCATACGCACAGGTCAGAGAGCTGCTGAACGTCCTTACGAGCGGAGCATTACCTCTCTACGCAAACTTGGGTGAGTTTCCCTCTTTGCAAGAATGTGTAGACAAAAAAGATGAACTAAAAACCTTTTCTCACTATCCCTCCAATTGTGGTCTAGCCATCTCAATAAGAGGAGCTTCTGTTACGCCCATAAGGGTCTCAAATGATATGAATAGAAATACAGAAATGGGGGCTGGTTATGAAATTGGGGAGTGGGCTCAGCTTACGCCGGGTGAGAAAAGTCACATTCTTGCAGGGTTGGAACCTCTTAAACTGTCTAACCCAAATAAGGTGACATGGGATAAAATAGAGGCTGTGGCTCGACAACAAAATTTGGGAATTGCTGATGTCCAATCAATAGTAGAGAGTTTAGTCCCTGTGTCCAGTTTACCTAAAATCCAAATGATACAGTATTATCATTTGGATTATCATAAACTGAGCCAATAGCCTAGTGGTTAGCACGTCGACACATAGCACCGAGGTTCTATCCGCTGGCTCGAGGTCCTTTGCCGATCCTTCCCCTATCTCTGCTCCCCACACTTTCCTAGCTGTAAAATCTCTACTGTCCTATACCAATGAAGGTGAAAGGTAAATAAAATAAAAAAAACACTTCAGAATACATGTACATTGATGGATTAAATAGCACTAATCTGTTCCTGTTCCTCTCCTTCTTGCTGATTCTCAGAATGTGTTTGGACATAACTTTGGGTTGGGGAAAACACCATGGAAACTGTAATAAGTGTTGACATTTTGAATAATCTCGATGTTTTGCTCTCAACAGATAAACTCGTGCTTGGCTGCAATGAAATAATTTGCTTATCTCAAGCCGGCCCCCACCAAGAGACAGGATATGCTGTGGCTACAGCTGCGGATGAGAGTGAGACTCAGCTTGAGTGGAAATTTGTTATTTATAGGTTTTCTGAAGTATGGGCAAAAGACAAATTTGATTGTGGTACTGTTTAAATTCAGCAACTTAGCATCCCAGGTCCCCTACATGAAGCCAAACATCAATATCCTTTGAAAAATTATGCTCGATTGGGTGCTGAAAAGGTGGTGAGTGAATTACACGTTCCTTGTTCTTTTCCCACTAACCCCTCCATGTGGTCAGTTAGGAGACATGATGGTAGCTGGCGTTTGACAATTGACTATACAGCTCTAAATGCTGTAACTGAGAATGTATTCTGACAATTGTTATTTCACTGCTTTGGACATTTCTAATGGTTTTTGGACTTGCCCTCTAGCTCCAGATGACCAACTGAAATTTGCTTTTTCCTGTGCTGGACAACAATGGACATGGAGCCGGCTTCCACAAGGATTCTGCAGCTCACCGACTCTGTTTCACCAGGTACTGGCATATTTTATTCACCCTCTTTGCAAAGAAATTGAAGCTGATGGTTCTGTCATACTCCAGTATGTGGAAGACATTTTGATTGCCAACTCTAATCCGCATAAGCATTTGACTGCTGTACAGCTTGTGTTGAAAACCCTCAGTGACGGGGGAACTTGTTAAGCTGTTTTGACACAATCTATATTGTAAAAAGCACTATATAAATAAACTTGAATTGAATTGAATTGAATTAAATTAAATTACTGTTGCTAGTATGTGTCTGAATATACAGAACTTTCTAAGCCCTTGACAGAAGCCCTGTAAGGAGAAAAGCCTGGAAAGGAATGCATCGACTGGACTGAGGAGATGGAGGAGGCGTTTGTGGGTATCAAAGAGACTCTTTCTTCTTGTCCTGCTCTTAGACATGCAGATTCCAGCAAACCTTTTCACCTGTGGACTTGGGTGGGCACAAAGTCTTATTCTGCAGCTCTGGGACAGCGTGTGCCAGGACGGACGTCTTATGGCATGATCGGGTATTACTCTACGCCTATCCCCATCTCCATGGCAGGCCAACATCCATGTCTGCTGATCTGTGACTGTGCTGAATGGGCTGTCAAGGACATTGTCTGTTATCAGAATGCGATATTGCACACCAGACACCCGTTTAGGGTCAATTTCCAACTGCAGCCGGGCAAAGGAAAACCGGTCAGTGTGTACACAGACAGCCGCTATGCTTATGGTGTTGTGCATGACTGTGGGCCGGTGTGGAAACGCCGTGGAAACTGCTGGCATTCCTATTTCTCATCAGAAACGGGTCATTGAACTGATGGATGCACGCACTCAGCTGCAGGAGCTGTCATCAAGGTCACAGGACACTCACAGGAAAGGTCACTGGAGGCTAAGGGAACCAGACTGCAGATGCTGCTGCCAGGGTGGCTGCAAAACAAACCAACAAACTTGTGAGTGTAATGACACTTGCTCCCCAGGAGGAGGAGGTGCACACCAGAGACATTTTTGAACTTTACGTTGCAGATGACCCCAAGGAACTTGAGCAATGGGTTAAGTTAGGGGCACACAAAGCTTCAGATAGGTTATGCAGATTTCATGCTAAATTTGTCCATCTTCTGCTCGTACTGAACTAATGTCTCTGTATTATGGTTTGGCTCATGCTGTTCCTGGGCAATTACATGCGAGGATCTCTAAAATTTGGTGGTGGTCGAAGCTGAGAACTGCTAGCGCTTATTTTTGTAAGCAGTGTTTAGTATGTTTCTAGGTGAACTCTCCCTCAACATGAAAGTTTCCCTTGGGACATGCTCCTCGCCTTCATGGACCTTGGACACATTTGCAAATTGATTTCATTGGTCCACTACCCCCGGCATTTTATACATTCTCATGATTGTCGATTTGTTTTCTAGATGGGTGGAAGACTTTCCGCTGCGAAATTGCACTGCAGACACTTGTATTCCCAAGATGGGGCATGCTGCAAATTGACTCTGACCAGGGTACACACTTCACAGGGAAAGTGATGAAACAGGTTATGAATTTAATGGGGATAACTCAACATTTTCACATAGCTGCTTTGAGAAAAAGACTTCTGGAATGGGAAAAGGTGTGACATGCTGCTGTGCCAATGATTTTGTTTAGCATGAGAGCAAGCCCAAACAAGACCACACCGATAAGCCCTTTCGAAATTATGACTAGTAGATTTATGCGTCTGCCGTGGGATGCGCCATTGCAACATGAGGGCCCCTTTGGCCCCTTGAAAGACGCTCTGCAAAATTATCTTAAAGCTTTGGATTGTTGCTTCTTCATTTCTATTGTGGATTCAGGCATCTCTCTGGACAGGACGCATTCATGTTCTCAACTCATTGGTATTGCAAAATGGCCGACTGCCGTCCCTCGTGAGTTCGATACCCATGCCTAAATTCTACTGAGGGTCTCTATTTATTACTTAGCATGTACCAAACGATTAAGAACCGATGTTATCATCTTGACGGCAACGAGACAGTGGCCTATTGGCTCGGCCACTCCCCAAATTATCCAGAGAATACCCTCATTATGCAAAAAGGTCGGTCACAGGATGGTGAATTAGATGTGTTTGAGGGGAATTATAGTTCACTCAATTGGATTCCAAAGACTTTAGCTCAAATAAATTATTGTGATTGTACAAGTCTGATTAACAACAATCGCAGGTATGTGTTGCAGCAGAACTGGGGCCTGCTATGAGGCAGAGTAAGAGAGAGCAGCCCAACTCCGATTTCCCACACATAATTCTTGAAGGTAAAGCAGTTAAATTACCTTTATACCCTAGTGCCCCTGATCCTAGGCACCTTATGTCCTACTATCTGCCCAAGGCAAAGAATCAACTTAGCTCAAATCGAGTTAAATCTGTTGTCAGGAGTTACGTAGATGGTAACATTTTTGTCAGAGATGATCCCAGTTCTCCTTGGTATAAGGATGTGGTTTCAGACAGATTTCTTAGGCAATGGAATGTGTTGCAACCAATCAAGGTGAAACTAGTGAGATGGGACTCGGGTAGATCATAAGGTGCAGCTTGTGAAAAACATGGTAATCTGGATAGAGCAGACAAGGACAACTTTGATTTGAATGGAAGTACTGATGAAATGTTGATGCTCTTTCTCTTGCATGGCCCAGGTATACTAGAGTTGATGACCCCTGGAGCGAGACTATGCATGTAGAGAGGTGTATAGGTAAGGAAATAAAGCAGTGGTTTATCCAGACTTTTCCCAGAGAACAGCCTGAAATTTAGAAGACAGCTATTCACCAATGCTTAGGTCTGACTGGTCTGCAGATTCCCTTAGATGTTTGTAATTTATCTTTTGTTAAAAAGGATAATACTTGGTCACACCTTGATGTGATGTTCTTGGCCAATATGATCTTGCAATAATGATGGCTAACAAGTCTGTGATTAAACTGGAAGATTTGCATGACCATTTAGAGACTACATGTTCTAGTCAGGATTCTGTGGCTTTCAATGTAACTATGTGGATGCATATAATTATGTTTAGTTTTTATCTAGAGGTTATCGCCTACAGAAAAACTGCTCTATGAGTTCCTGAGACAGTGGATGACCTTATCTGGAATGAGTTTAAGCCTCATCAAGTGCACATGTGGCCCCAGATAGCGGATGCTGTGGTAGGAGAGGAGTGGTTTGATAGAGAGAAGCAATTCAGACAGTTCTTAAGACTGGTCCCCTCTGTTCAGGAGCTTAGGGATGTACATTATGCACAGGGTCCAGGTAGTTTGTATCATAAGTTAGTCCACCCTATTGGTCCTGAGTGGCACCCAGCAGGAGACTGTCAACACAGTGACTGTGCCAAGATTGAATATTGTTCTGCGAACATGACCAATACTACTGAGTACTATCCACATGTTAAGGCTCATCTGGCTAGTACAAAATACATTAATGCCTTCCTGAAGCAGATTAAGAGCCCAGATGAATTTTCTGGTTATGAGTATTTGAATTCTCTTTGGCTCAGATTAACTGGATCACCCTTTTTGTCTGATCCTGAGGATCCCTCAGTTTTAGCTTTAGCTGTAATGTTTGCATTTACAGTTGGATCTATGTTCACTGATGTGACAGAATCAGTAGAGGAATTTGTGGAAGAAGCTTGGGGTGAGTTTGTGGCTCTTTCAGAAGGCATAGTCATGATAATTTTGAAGTACACTGTAAAAGGTAATCACTCAATCTACTTCAAAAATGCTTGTAAACTTTACTAATTTTGGCTAATTTGTACTAATTTGTAGACTTTACTTGGTTTTACTGTGTAAAGTGAACCTTAACGTGGATCCAGTAGACAAACTAAAGAACTTTAGTAAACTTTACTGAAGTTTATCAAGTACGTTTGACTTAAGGTTGGAGCCATGCAGCACATGTGCAGAAGGTGCATTCACTCATGTTGACATTTGAAAGGGGGACCCCAGATTAATAAAGGGACTAAGCCGAAAAGAAATTGAATAAATGAATAATATAATATAATATATTATATTATAAAGAATACTTACAACTTTGGATGACCGAGTCAGATATACTCATTATCAAGTTTATCTGGGCTTTCCAAACTTTAAATTTAACATCTGCCAATAAATAAGAACATGTAACACAATTTGTAAGTTCACTTGGTATACGTTTAACACATAAATGGAGAAACTCTTTCAAACTCCTACCTACATTTTGCAATTTAATATATCTCAGATCTTCGTGTGATGGAATTTCAACGTTATCAATGTTAAACAGGTATATAAAACACCACAACCGAGTGAAACGTTAGCAATAACCTAAACACCACCCGAGGAAAATGGCAACTTTAAGAAATGACATAATACATAAAACACATCCTTTTTTTGATTAACCTTTATAATAGACATGCATAAAGCATATAACATCTCACCTGTGTCCACAAAATGGAAAATGTTTGCTTATTTTCTCAGTTTGCATTGTGAAATCGCCAGTTTGAATCCCCAACGAACCGCCAACTTATCCAGCATATGTTTTATGCAGTGGATGCCCTTCCAGCTGCAACCCATCACTGGGAAACATCCATTCACACCAGTTCACACTCATACACTACGGACAATTTAGCTTACCCAATTCACCTATAGCGCATGTGTCACACCCCCTGCACGTTCTGTCAGCCCCGATCACCAGTCACACTCTCCAGCCACTACACAACGCACTCACTCACCTGATTATTAATCACACACACCTGTTCACTAATCACACTCACCTGCTCCAGTCATCACCACCGCACTATATAGCCTCACCTTCTCCAGTCCCTCATTGTCCGGTATCTTCTTCACTTGGTCGCAACTCTCTCTGTCTGCTCATCTCGATCATCCGCCAAGGCTATCTGTGACTCATCTTACCCAGAGACTAACCCCTGTCATCGGCTTGCTCTACTTAAGGGAAGTGATTCTATTGACTCTATTGAACTGCTTGCATGCACCGATCGGTGCGAAGATAGACTTGTGTTTAATAAACACTGTGTGAACGATATCCTTGTCTCTGCCTTCTGTGATCCGTGACAGGATACCGGACCAGCAAAACATTCCCGGAGATATGGACGGTCTCGCTAATACTTCCGGGATTGCCGCTGATTCATACCCGGAAGCAGCGGCAGCGAGCCAACAGCTAACAAATCCTCCAGTCAACCCACTCGCTATGGCGAGCTCAGCCCTGTCTCGTCCCGCCAACTATGCTGGCGATCCTAGTACCTGTGCTGGATTTGTGCTGCAATGCTCTCTTTATATCGAGACCAACTCCCGATCCTTCCCTAACGAAATTTCCAAGATCGCCTTTCTAATATCCCTCCTCACTGGCCGAGCTCTGCAATGGGCTGACGCCCTCTGGAACGCCCACAACCCGGTTCTCCATTCCTATCACTCCTTCACCCAGCACTTCAAGGAAGTTTTTGGTATTGCACTCACCCCTCTGTCTGTCCACGATGAACTCATTTCACTAAACCAAGGAAAACTCACCATCCACGAGTACACTCTACAGTTCCGCACTCTCGCCGCCAGTAGTGGGTGGAACCAGGTAGCGTTACTAGCCGCTTATCGTCAAGGACTCACACCCAACGTTCGCCAACACATGGTGATATATGACGACAACGCTGACCTCGAGGTTTTCATCAAGAAGGCTATTAGCGTCTCACAGCACCTCAACGCTTGCTCCACCCCTACTGGTCATCATCGAGCACCATCTCATCATCCTCTCTCACCGCCACTCACCACCATTGAAACCCCTAGTCTTCGTCACTCCTCACCATCTCCTCTCGACCTAGAAGAGCCTATGATTACGGACGCCTACCATCTCACTTCAGCAGAACGCAACAGACGACTTCGTCTCCAGCTCTGCCTATACTGTGGAGAGGCGTCCCATCTCATCGCAGGCTGCCCTGTTCGTCCTCCTCGTCCAATGGTGAGTGCCTGTTCCATCACTCCTTCAATTTGTAACATTCCTCATCTGCAAGCAACCCTAACCATAAACTCTTGTGATTTTCCCATCAACGTCCTGGTGGACTCCGGAGCCGCTGGAAACTTCATCTCCACGAATTTCATAAGCAAACATCGCATCCCTACAGTCGTTAATGAAACCCGGTACCAGATTTACACCATCCAGAACTCACCATTGGGCGATGGCCAGATCACCCGCCGGACCCGCCCAGTTACTCTGCTGATTTCACCGAGCCACCAAGAAAGACTCCACCTTCTGGTCTTACCCAGGGCTAACGTCGACGTTGTGTTGGGCCGACCTTGGCTGATCCAACACCAACCAACCATCGACTGGAGCACGGGGCAGATCCTCAGCTGGAGCAAGACCTGCAAGGACCACACTCATGACCCACCTAACGACCAACCTTCTCTTCCCCTTCACTCAACCGCCTTGGATCACCTCACTCAGCACGTTCCTCCCACCTACCACTCGTTCCTGGATGTCTTTAGTAAGGAACGTGCTACACAACTTCCTCCTCACCGGCCCTGCGACTGTAGCATCGACCTGCTGCCCAATGCTAAACTACCACACGGTCGCATCTACCCACTTTCCCGTCCTGAACACGAGCCGATGGAGAGCTATATCCACGAAGCCATCTCCCAGGGTTTCATCCGGCCATCCAAGTCTCCTGCCGCATCGAGCTTCTTCTTCGTTTCCAAGAAGGACGGAGGGCTTAGACCCTGTATCGATTATCGGGTGTTGAACGAAGCTACGGTGAAATTCGCTTACCCTCTGCCACTGGTACCAGCAGCCCTTGAGGAGCTCCGGGAGGCGCGAGTTTTTAGTAAGCTGGATCTCCGCAGCGCGTACAACCTAATCCGTATTCGAGAGGGAGATGAGTGGAAAACCGCCTTCATAACCCCTACTGGCCACTACGAATATCTAGTGATGCCCTATGGGTTAGCAAACAGTCCATCGGTGTTCCAGAATTATATGAATGAAATCTTCCGGGATCTCCTCCACAAATGTGTCATTGTATACATCGACGATATCCTCATCTATTCCCGTAACCTCGAAGACCACCAAAATCAAGTCTGCCAAGTGTTGCGTCGTCTTCGCAAGCACCAACTCTACCTAAAGGCCGAAAAATGCGAGTTCCATCAATCCACCATCTCCTTTCTCGGTTATGTGATCTCCGCTGCGGGGGTCCAGATGGAAAAAGCCAAAGTAGACGCTGTAACCAACTGGAAAGTGCCTCAAACCGTCAAGGAGCTCCAGCGCTTCCTAGGGTTCGCCAACTTCTACCGACGCTTCATCAAGAATTACAGCTCAGTATCAGCACCCTTGTCATCTCTCCTCAAGGGAGGTCGAAGAACCATCGCCTGGAGCTCCGAGGCGGATCGCGCCTTCCGACTCCTCAAGAGCAAGTTTACCGCAGCACCCATCCTAAAACACCCAGATCCTACACGGCCCTTCGTTGTAGAAGTCGATGCGGCAGACATAGGAGTGGGGGCCGTACTCTCCCAGTGGTCGGACAAACCCAAAGCTCTCCATCCGTGTGCGTACTATTCCCGCAAGCTTAGTCCTGCAGAACAGAATTATGGCATAGGGGACCGTGAATTACTGGCTATTAAACTGGCCCTCGAGGAATGGCGGCATTGGCTGGAAGGAGCACAATTTCCATTTTCGGTGATTACGGACCATAAAAATCTTCAATATCTACGCAATGCCCAACGCCTGAATGCTCGTCAAGCTCGGTGGTCTCTGTTCTTCGCCAGATTCAACTTTTCCATCACGTACCAGCCTGGGAGTAAAAACTGTAAAGCGGACGCCCTTTCCCGCCTACACTCACCAGATCCTGTTCAAGACGCTCCCGAGCCTATCTTACCACCATCCATATCCATTGCTCCGATCCTATGGAAAATTGATGAAGAAATCCGAGCCGCCACACTCGAGGAGCCAGCCCCTCCGGGTCTTCCTAACGGGTTGTCCTACGTACCATCTCGTCACCGTCTCACCCTCATCGACAGTACGCACACCTTCCTCGGTTCAGGGCACCCGGGCAGCAGGCGAACCCTCTCGCTCCTACGTGGGAAATACTGGTGGCCTGGTATGGCCAAGGACGTAGCCCAGTATGTTCGGGGGTGTTCGGTCTGCGCCGTTACCACCACTCCTCACCGCCTTCCTGAAGGCAAACTCCAACCTTTACCAATTCCCCGCCGACCCTGGACCCACATCGGAATAGACTTCGCCACAGATTTACCTCCGTCTCAGGGTCACACCACCATATTAGTGGTCGTCGACAGATTCTCCAAACAATGTAAGCTCATCCCACTCAAAGCTCTACCTACCGCCTTTGAAACCGCCGAAGCACTGTTCAACCACGTCTTCCGCAACTATGGTCTCCCCGAAAACATCGTCTCCGACAGAGGACCACAATTTATTTCCAGGGTCTGGCGGGCCTTCTTCCAGTTACTTGGCACATCTATCAGTCTCTCATCCGGCTACCATCCTCAAACTAACGGGCAGACCGAGCGTAAGATTCAAGAGATCTCACGCTACCTCCGAACCTACTGTGCCAATCACCAGAATTCCTGGAGCCAGTACTTACCGTGGGCAGAATACGCCCAGAATTCCCTTCGCCAAGCTTCTACTGGACTAACCCCCTTTCAGTGCGTTCTAGGGTACCAACCCTCACTGTTCCCATGGACCGGCGAAGCCTCTGAAGTGCCCGCGGTAAACCACTGGTTCCAGGAGAGCGAGAGGGTATGGGACTCAGCCCACGTCCATCTCCAACGGGCAGTGCGGAGACACACCGAAGCCGCCAACCGCCGTAGATTACCCAACCCAGTATACCATCCCGGGGACAAGGTGTGGTTGTCGACTCAAAACATCCGTCTCCGGCTGCCCTGTAGAAAGCTGAGTCCCCGCTACATAGGGCCGTACACAATCCACTCCCAGATTAACCCTGTCACCTACCGCCTCAACCTGCCACCTCCCTCCCGTATCCCTTCTGCCTTTCATGTCTCTCTCCTTAAACCCTTCACTGATCCCGTCTCTCCTCCTTCCACAGACCCAGAGCTGCCTCCCCCTCCAGCGCAACCCGAAGTCTTGGGTGAGAACATCTACCAGGTCAAAGAAATCCTCAACTCCCGGCGGCGGGACGGCCGGATCGAGTATCTAATCGACTGGGAAGGATTCGGCCCCGAGGAGCGGTCATGGACACCTCGGGAGGACATCCTAGATCCCACTCTCCTCGAAGAATTTCACCAGCAACATCCCAACCGTCCCGCTCCTCGAGGCCGCGGTCGTCCACGTCGCCGGTCCAGGGTGCCAGGAGTCACCCGTGGAGGGGGGGGTACTGTCACACCCCCTGCACGTTCTGTCAGCCCCGATCACCAGTCACACTCTCCAGCCACTACACAACGCACTCACTCACCTGATTATTAATCACACACACCTGTTCACTAATCTCACTCACCTGCTCCAGTCATCACCACCGCACTATATAGCCTCACCCTCTCCAGTCCCTCATTGTCCGGTATCTTCTTCACTTGGTCGCAACTCTCTCTGTCGGCTCATCTCGATCATCCGCCAAGGCTATCTGTGACTCATCTTACCCAGAGACTAACCCCTGTCATCGGCTTGCTCTACTTAAGGGAAGTGATTCTATTGACTCTGTTGAACTGCTTGCATGCACCGATCGGTGCGAAGATAGACTTGTGTTTAATAAACACTGTGTGAACGATATCCTTGTCTCTGCCTTCTGTGATCCCGTGACAGCATGTCTTTGGACTGTGGGAGAAACCGGAGCACCCGGAGGAAACCCACGCAAACACGGGGAGAACATGCAAACTCCACACAGAAACGCCAACTGACCCAGCCGGGGCTCGAACCCGAACTGCGCCACCGTGCTGCCCTTTGTTATATTATATTATTACCAGTACTGTTATTTGGTGACTTTTTTTTCTTTCTTACATTTCAGTACGTATATTGGTTTTTAACTCCTAGTTTGGTTTAGTTTTACTACAGTTATAGGGGAAAGAAATCTAAATCTTAAAATTGCTTATTATTAGGATTATTATTAACATTTGTGTTGAAAATGTTCAGACATGTTCAAATGTCTGGTTGGTTTAAAAATGTAAAAAAATCTCCAATAAAATAATTTTCAAGTACATTTAATATGTAAACAATAATAAGTGGGCCTCACAGTGGCGCAGTGGGTAGCACGTTCGCCTCACAGCAAGAAGGTCGCTGATCGCTGGTTCGAGCCTCGGCTGAGTCAGTTGGCGGTTCATTCCGCTGTGGCGACCCCAGATTAATAAAGGGACTAACCCGAAATGAAAATGAATGAATGAACAGTAATAAGTTAATAGTATAAAGTTAAAATGAATTCTGCATACTATTGAAATATATTAAAATTAGGGTGATATGGACAGATGGACATCTTTCTTTTTTTTTTTTTTTTTTTTTTTTACTTTGCTGTATCTTGTTATATTTTATATCTTGTTAAATTATGAAATGATGTACTTAAGAAATAATTCTATTGGTAATTGTTTTTGTTTGTTCTTAGGTCTTATGTTGAACATAATGAATCTCTAACCACCCCGTCCCCGAAACCATCTCATCATATACGAAGAGGCAGATGCTACAGACCATTGTGAAGGTGTTCGAATCATCATTGAAGGCATCCAAATACTTAAATTTGGACAATGTGGCAATAGTGCTGGTAATGGAATGCTGTTCGTGGTGCTGTATATTAACCTATGCCCTGTTATGTATTCATCAGCAGCCAACCTGATGGTTTTTATTTATTTGTTTATGTTAGGTATCTGCAGAATTTCAAATAATCTTTAAACTAAATTCCTAACTAAAGCTTTTTTTTTTTTACATTGTTTAGAATGTCACCACCATAAGAAAATGTGAGTGTAGACAGCCCTTGCTGTCTACTTGAAGACCCTCCAAGGACTACATGGCAAGTTATTTACATTTTATTTAAATATTGAATTAAACAAAACTTCTTTCACCCTTGGTCTATTGGTAATTGTTTATTTTGTACTTGATCTTGATCTTAGGATGTTGAACATGATGAAGCCCTAACTTCACTGTACAACATCACCCGAGGAAACCATCTTGTCATATAGGAAGAGGCAGACGCTACAGACCATTGTGAAGGTGTTGCAATCATCCCTGAAGGCATCCAAAAACTTGGACAATGTGGCAAATGCATGTTTTTTTTATCCTTGTCATGATTTACGCATTGAACTTCTTCAACTTTCTCACAAAACCCGAGGTACTCTTTTGAAGTATTTCAAAAACATTTTATGGGGCTAGGTGCAAATAATCTGTCAGACAAAGTCCAGGTCCTAAAAAGACTATTTCTGTAAATACTGTAACTTGATGTCAAGGCCAAGAGGCAGAAGTCATGCTTTCTTTGTAATGAGCAGTTGCTGTACTTTTGTTTCAGTACTGACTACTACTTTTCGTTTAACGTTTTTCTTGCTTTGAGTAACTGCATGTTCAGCTACACTGTAAAAAAAATACATTTTCATTAAGCATTTTTGTCTTTTTAGTAAAAATATGTGAAACTTCTTTAATCAACATACAATTACTTAACAAGAAACATGCCATACGATATTAAATCTTGTTTTATGAAAGACAATTTAATAATGTAAGTTCATAATTTGACTTTTCTCAAGTACATAATTCAAGTTTTTTTTTCTTACCACATTACAAGATTCTTTTGCTTGTCATTGCTTGTGCTTGTTTTGTTCTATGAAGCTTGATTGTTATATTTTCATAAAACAAGACTAAATATCATAGGTCATTTTTCTTGTCAAGAAAGTGTATCTTGAGTCAAGAACGATTAGATATTTGTAAATTACAAGACAAAAATGCTTAGTGAAAATGCTATTTTTTTAGTGTTGTCCTATTTTGCATAAAGTTATACATGGAAAAAGGGGACACTTCTTTTTTCCAGAGTGCTATTTTTGTTGATGTAAATGTGCATTATTGTTGATATATCATGCTTTAATGACATGTTTTATGGAACAAATAATTGACCTTATTGTTGTTCCAACAATCTGTTGTCTGTCTGTGTTTGATTAACTCAGAGTTGTGAGTACAACTTACTTGAGAAAGTTAAGGTAATCAGTTGCCACACATTTTTCTAGTAACGTGAACTAGCAAATATGTTATCTGAACTGTTTTATTTGAGTTATCCGTATTAAGCATAACTTAATACGTATTAAGCCCTTTAAGTCAGCTGAACTTGTTATACTGAGTTGACTGTACTCAAGTTTTTAGGTAGTCTTTACAAATAAAAAAAGTTAACTGAAGTAACTTATAGTAGCTTAATCAACTCAAATTATGGATTGATTTACTTGAAAATTCTGAGGTAATCAGTTTCCACAGGTTTGCTAAGTAAACTCAACTCATTACTTTTTACAGTGTATGTTTTGTATGGCTTTGGGGGAATTGTAGGGATTCTGTTCCTCTTCCTAATAGTCTGGACTTCGGCCTGCTGTTGTTTTTCGTATGTTTTTACTTCTGCTTTCAGGACCCCTAATTCCACTGATGATGAGAAACGCCTGCTGACGCTGACAAACCGCCTTCAAAGTCGGATGGATGAACCCCTGACGTGAGTGTAAGGTGGGAGAGCCTTTAGCTTGGGTACTGGAATTTTTAGGTTCCGGCTTGTCCAAGAAAGGGGGAAGAGACGATTGGGACCTGTCAAGGAAGCATGAGTCATTACTCCCACTCTTCTTAGTGGCCTCACTGGTTGACCGAAAGCGGAGTATTGGATTCTGCGTTGGTCAAAACGGGTGAATGATGGATTCGGATTTCTGTCTTCCAATCCGTCTCAGCCAGGATCAACATTTATCCTTTTCTCATTATCCTTTTTCTCATTAATTTATTACTATGATTATTTGAATCAGTATTTACCTTTGAAATTATTTTTGACTAATGAATAAAAACACACTGCTTAATGTAAGAATGTTCAGTGTCCTTGTTCCTCTCTTTGTCTGTCTATTTTAACTTTGTCTGTCTTTATTTTTCAGGAGCCACGAAACCAGGTCATGAGATCATGGAGACCTTTTGAGTGGGACTGCTGAGCCTGATGACTGAGAACAACTGTTTCTATTGTTCTTATTGTGAGTTAATTCTGTCTAAAGTGATTTTGCTATTTTTATGGTTAATTCTTTTTAAAGTGATTTCCTTTTTATGCAAGATAGACTTTGTGTGTAGTGAGAATATAGCAGCCTGAATGTTGATTTATACCAGTTTTGAACCAGTTTGATAAGACAGCTGAGGATCCAACGAAAAGAACCTTGAGCTTTTAAAACAGATTGTTCTCTTGCTGTCTATATGC
>CAIGQW010055920.1:0-14670 GCA_903798125.1 Danio choprae | reverse complement strand
TCCTCCTCTAGAGAAGCCTCTTGTTCAGTGCTGGCAGTGTAAGGGATTTCCATTCCCCTGGAAATTGTCCTCATTTTGTTTCTGCCCCTTTAAACCAATACAGTAATAATCATACACCCAATAATACCAAACGGTTCAGCCAGACCTTAAAGCCTAGTGGTCCATCTCATCATCCCGCTACACCTTCTAGGAACACTGTGTCTATAGCAGTTACTCCTGAGACATGTTTAATCTCAGAAGACAGCGGCTTTATCAAAAACACACCTTACATTCATTTGGCTACAGTACCTCAGCAATTAGTAGTCCACATCAGTATTGCTTCCTGGGTAGGGAAGGCAATCCTAGATACAGGAGCCAGTTACACCTTGCTACATGAAAATCTATGGACAGAACTTGCCCCACAACCAATTTTGCAGCTATGGACCCTTGTGCCATTGTATTCAATTCAATTCAATTTTCAATTCAAGTTTGTTTATATAGCGCTTTTTACAATGTACATTGTGTCAAAGCAGCTTAACATGTTCTAGTAAAGTCTAGATTTCAGAGTTTAGTTCAGTTTATTTCAGTTCAGTTCAGTGTGGTTTAAGTTTCACTGCTGAAAGTTCAATACTTAAGAGCAAATCCACCGAAGCGCAGGTCCACAAGTCCCGATCCGAGCAGGCCAGTGGCAACAGTGGCGAGGAAAAAACTTCACCAATTGACGAAGTGAAGGAAAAAAAAAACCTCGAGAGAAACCAGGCTCTGTTAGGCACGATCATTTTTCTTCTGGCCAAACTTCCTATGTGGGGCTGCAGTCTAGGCGCCGGGGCTGGAGAAGCTGGACATCCATCGTGGAAGCTGCAGGTGTGGGTAGGGCACCAGCGGGAGGTCAGGCTGGCCCACAGGATCAAGCGTAGACTTGTTCGTCACTGTAGGCTTTAAGGAATCAGTCTCATGCACTCTATTCCTCCATGACCACCACAGTATCAGCTCAGGATACGGCCTGGTCCAGGATACCTTTGGATGTATCTTGCTAATGGTGAAGCTGAAGTCCCATTAGGATAGGTAACTCTGCCAATTATTCTTCATCATATGTCTTTTTTAGTACGAGTTGCAGTTCTCCCTTCCTAGGCCCTTGCATACTCTGTGATCTTGGGATTGGACTTCATTTTTTTCCAGTGGGTTACAAATTAATGTGATAGAGAGGAAGTATTCATGCAAGATGACCCCGGATGAAGAGTATCTTTTTTAGCTAGGCCATGCAAGTGTTTCACACCAGTCGCCCCATCTAAAAAGAAGGCCCCGTCAACAAGATGTCAAAAAGAGCCTCTCCCTTCTTAGTTTAATTCCTCCACCTCAAAAGCCATTGCTTTCAAGTCCACATGACGATCTTAAAGACCAAGACCTTATAGACATTGCTGTATAGTATATAGTGCCCATTTACCTCTTGAGGGAAAACAAAGACTCCGACTACTTTTGAAACTAACTCTAAGGTGTGTACTCTTCGGCTTGGTCGTACCAATGTTCTTCAGCATCAACTTTACATTAATCATCCAGTGCCCATCAAACAGCAACCTTATCGTCTTACTCCATCAAAGCAAACTGTTGTGAAAGAGCAGTTGGAAGAGATGTTGAAGGAAGGCATTGTGGAGCCATCTCACTCCCCCTGGGCATTTCCCATTGTCCTGGTTCAAAAGAAAGATGGAAAAATTAGATTCTGTGTTGATTACCGGAAGGTAAATCGTATAACAGAAAGTGATGCCTATCCTCTCCCACACATAAATGAGATACTTGAATCTTTGTCTGGAGCCGCCATCTTTTCATCCATAGATCTCAACAGTGGCTACTGGCAGGTGACTATGGATCCTGCTAGCAAGCCCATGACTGCCATTGTCACCTCATCAGGTGGGTTATATCAGTTTAGAGTCATGTCCTTTGGATTAAAAAAATGCTCCAGCAACTTTCCAGAGGCTGATGGAGTCTGTCCTTGGTGAACTCTGAGGAAAGGTCTGTTTTGTCTATATTGATGATATTATTGTCTACTCTCCATCTGTGGAACAACATTATATGGGCCTGCAAACTATTTTTCTCCAGTTGCAGACTGCTGGCTTGACTATCAATCTCAAGAAAAGCAAATTTTGTCTTCGAGAGTTAATGTTCCTTGGTCATTTAGTCAATATTCATGGCATTTCTACTGACCCAAGAAAAGCCTACCCAGTACCTCGAAACGTCAAGGAGGTGCAGCGTTTCTTTGGACTTGCTGGGTGGTACCACCGGTTTGTCCCTAACTTTTCTCGGATTGCAGAACCCATTAATGCCTTGAAAAAGAAACTACACAAATTTCATTGGACACCAGATTGTCAGCATGCTTTTGACCAACTAAAAACCTTACCTCTCCACCCATTCTTGCACATCCAAATTTTGATAATCCATTTACGGTCTATACCGATGCCAGTGACAGTGGCCTAGGTGCAGTCTTGACACAGCGGAAGGATCAGGACACGGAACAGGTGATTGCTTATGCTAGTAGGACCCTCACTAAAGCAGAAGCAAATTACTCTGTGACTGAGAAAGAATGCCTTGCCGTGGTATGGGCTCTAGAAAGATGGCAGCATTATCTTGAGCCAAAATGTGACAGTCTCTGAATATCTCTGTCAGATGTGACAGTCTCTGAATGGGCCGCACAATCTAAACCAAACAAACCAATCATGAAGACAGAAATGGAATGACGTGGTAAGTGGCGAATAGATTCAGTTTCAATAAAAGCGGAAGCAGAATCAGAAGTAAGAGAAAGTTGAAGTGTGGGAAGTTGAAGTGCGCATGTTTTGAAGAAGGCTGCAGAGCTAGTCACGGAGAGAAAAGTAAATTCACATATGTTTACGGATTGCAATGAGTGCTATGCTTACCTGAGAGAACTGCCATAAACAACGCAGCGTGTCCTACCACCCGTCCGGTTAAACAGCGACACTGTTGGGACGACGTGGAAATCGAGGTCGGAGCAGAGTGATTGTTTGTGGCGTGCTGAGATGGTGAAAGCATCGCTGACGTCCTCCGTGGATGACTTCTAGATTCAGCGCTTCCAAAAAGGTTCTGTCACTGTGGGGTCCAGTCCACTTCTCTGCTACATCGATGGCTAACTGTGAGTTCTACTACACCAACTGACTTCAGTGAGATTGTGAAAGCATCGACGATATCCCACGTGGATGACTTCTAGATTCAGCGCTTCCAAAAAGGTTCTGTCGCTGTGGGGTCGAGTCCACTTCTCTACTACACACACATCAAAAGACAACCAACCAACCATTTCTCTTCTACATCGATGGTTAACTGTGAGTTCCTCTACCTCACCTGACTCCATGACTACGTAACAGGTATTCTCTGCATCACCACATAGCCACCTTAACTTCTAAACTATTCCCTGCGCCGCCTGCTGGCAGCATTTGTACTTATCTCTCACTCTCTTACACCCACACACACACAGCCAGCACAACTACATGCACAGACATCAAAAGACAACCAACATTTATTTTTTGTTTGTTTGTTTGTTTGTTCCACCCTGAGATTAAGTTTGTGAATTTTCAACTAAAGAAAAAAGATGAACTGTTATCAAAGACTGTGAGCAGGTTTTTTTCTAAAAAGTAAAGCTTTCAATCTCAACATTGTTTGTGTGGACTTTAATGAGAATTCTACTTTGAGTATTTGAGTTTTATTTTTATGAATTTTTTGTGTGTAGCTGGTGAAAATACCCTCAGAAAAATAACTTATCTTTTTTTTTTTCTTGTTTTGTACTCCATTTGGTAGATTTATATCTACCTGGCGCCCGGACAAATATATATATTTAAGGATTAAAATTAATTTTTTGTAAATTCAGTCAGTTTCCTTAAAATTTGAGTACACCAGCATCACAACTGGCGCCCGAACAGGGACCGTTAAATACTTCAGGGACTTGAATACTTAAAGGACAGACTCTTTACAAAAAAAAGGGGGGGGGGTTCTATTCCTGAAACAAAAATAAACTTTGACCTTTTTGTCATCAAATATTGAATTGTGGAGCTAATACCCATTTTTTGGTGATTTAACTGTGACTTTTAAATGGTGTTATTTTGAGAAATGTGGTTGATGAAATTAGTCATGATGCTTCTTGTGATATGTGGGATTTATTTTTTTAACTGATTTTCCATCATGGTATTTGAAGTGTGGGTTGCTGATATTGTCATATCTCAGTGATTTTTGTATTGCAAATTTGTATCTGTAAGTGAAACCTGTTGGTTTTTACACCAGGTTGAGGAATAATTATATATTTTTGTTTTTACACCCATATATACACACCTATTTTGATTTAACCTTCTACATTTTTCACAGCCAGCTAAGAGACTTTATTTCACTATGTTTGCCACACAAACCCCTCAGTCAACTTGTGTAGATATGGAGGTGCCAGATGTTGCAACTCCTATGTGGACAATGAGGTCACCTGTTCAAAACATCCATGAACACCCACCTTTTCATGCTCTTCCTGTTCACTTTACCCCCACTTGGTCCAGAAATGTCCATTCAAGAGGCCAAATGCAGTTTGTTTCATCACCTGTTGGCAGTACTCCACTGCAGAGTATTACAGGTGAACCAGTATCTTTCCCCATGCAGCTATGCACCTCAATAAAGATTTCATCTGCTTTTCTACTAATCAACAGGAATTACAGTTACCCCATGCACTCCCTACTCCTGCTAGAGAAATGCAGCATCTGACCACACAAGTGAAGGGAAACTGGAAAACACTGATGGATGCTATAGAGAAACAAGAGGAAGCCATTCGTAAACTTATCCATGAACTAAAGACCGCTTCTACTCACCACACTGATCAAGCTGCTAACATGGCTACACAAATGAAAGAAAATCAACAGCAAGTTCTTACATTGCTTTCTACAAACAAAACACAAGAGGATGCTGCCAACTAACAAAAGCCATTAACCTCATACTTACCAATGAAGTTCAAAAAGCAGAGTCTACCATTGTTTCTTAGATGCGTTTCACTGTGGATCCGCTTCAGGCAGAAGTACTGCAAGATTTAAAAAACCTTCAAAAAAGTCATGAATAGTTGACAACTGAAATTTAGAAATGTAACCGTCAAACTGTTGATCTCTGTGCAGGTTTTAAAAGTTCCAGTCTGAAGTGATTGATCTGTGTAAAAAAACACAAGAAAGTAGACTGCTGGATATGTTTAAAGAAAATAAGCAGTCAACCCGTCACCCTTCCTGGCACTACTCCAACGACACTCACCTCTTCAACACCTGTATCTGCTCCTCCTGCAGCTATAGGGGTAAGAAGTGACCACCTTAAACTGTCTTTTCCCACTGTATTTTGGCCACGTTTCGTACTACTGTTTTATATGGAACAGCTCATGACTGGTGGGAAGTTGCAAGAACATCTGTAGTCTCCTGGACTGAATTTGAGTTTGCTTTTCTGCCTGCCTTCCTCTCTGAGGATTATGAAGATGAGTTGGCTGATAGGGTTAGGACAAGAACACAGAGAGAAAAGGAATCAATCAGAGATTTTGCATTTTCATATAGAGCTCTTTGTAAATAGTGGAAGTCAACATTAACAGAAATTGATTTGGTGAAAATGATCCTTTAAAATATTAAGCCTTACATTGCTAGCCAGCTACGTGGTCGAGTGAACACGGTTGAAGAACTGGTGAAATTAGGCCATCAGCTGGAGAAGGATTTTGCTCAGCAACAAAAATGTGAGATACAGAAAAACAATAAGCCATTTTCAATGCCATCAATAAACAAATCTAATCCTCCTCTAGAGAAGCCTCTTGTTCAGTGCTGGCAGTGTAAGGGATACCATTCCCCTGGAAACTGTCCTCATTTTGTTTCTGCCCCTTTAAACCAATAAAGTAATAATCATAGACCCAATAATGCCAAGTGGTTCAGCCAGACCTTAAAGCCTAGTGGTCCATCTCATCATCCCGCTACACCTTCTGGGAACACTGTATCTATAGCAGTTACTCCTGAGACATGTTTAATCTCAGAAGACAGCGGCTTTATCGAAAACACACCTTACATTCATTTGGCTACAGTATCTCAGCAATTAGTAGTCCACATCAGTATTGCTTCCTGGGTAGGGAAGGCAATCCTGGATACAGGAGCCAGTTACACCTTGCTACATGAAAATCTATGGACAGAACTTGCCCCACAACCAATTTTGCAGCTATGGACCCTTGGGCCATTGTATGTTGCCAATGGTGAAGCTGAAGTCCTATTAAGATGGGTAACTCTGCTAATTATTCTTCACCATATGTCTTTTTTAGTATGAGTTGCAGTTCTCCCTTTTCAGGCCTTTGCATACTCTGTGATCTTGGGATTGGACTTCATCTTTTCCAGTGGGTTACAAATTAATGTGATAGAGAGGAAGTATTCATTCAAGATGACCCCGGATAAAAAGTATCTTTTTCAGCTAGGCCATGCAAGTGTTCCACACTGGTCGCCCTATCTAAAAAGAAGGCCCAGTCAACAAGATGTCAAACAGAACCTCTCCCTTCTTAGTTTAGTTCCTCCACCTCAAACGCCGTTGCTTTCATGTTCACATCACGATATTAAAAACCAAGACCTTATAGACATTGCTGTAAATAGTGCCCATTTACCTCTTAAGGGAAAACAAAGAATTCGACTACTTTTGGAAACTAACTTTAAGGTGTGTACTCTTCGGGTTAGTCATACCAATGTTCGTCTTACTCCATCAAAGCAAACTGTTGTGAAAGAGCAGTTGGAAGAGATGTTGAAGAAAGGCATTGTTGAGCCATCTCACTCCCCCTGGGCATTTCCCATTGTCCTGGTTGAAAAGAAAGATGGGAAAATGAGATTCTGTGTTGATTAACGGAAGGTAAATCGTATAACAGAAAGTGATGCCTATCCTCTTCCACACATAAATGCAATACTTGAATCTTTGTCTGGAGCCGCCATCTTTTCATCCATAGATCTCAACAGTGGCTACTGCCAGGTGACAATGGATCCTGCTAGCAAGCCCATGACTGCCTTTGTCACCTCATCAGTTGGGTTATATCGGTTTAGAGTCATGCCCTTTGGATTAAAAAATGCTCCAGCAACTTTCCAGAGGCTGATGGAGACTGTCCTTGGTGAACTCTGAGGAAAGGTCTGTTTTGACTATATCGATGATATTATTGTCTACTCTCCATCTGTGGAACAACATTATATGGACCTGCAAACTATTTTTCTCCGGTTGCAGACTTCTGGCTTGACTATCAGTCCCAAGAAAAGCAAATTTTGTCTTCAAGAGTTAATGCCTTGAAAAAGAAACGACACAAATTTCATTGGACACCAGATTGTCAGCATGCTTTTGACCAGCTAAAAACCTGTCTTACCTCTCCACCCATTCTTGCACATCCAAATTTTGATAATCCATTTACGGTCTATACCGATGCCAGTGACAGTGGCCTAGGTGCAGTCTTGACACAGCGGAAGGATCAGGACACGGAACAGGTGATTGCTTATGCTAGTAGGACCCTCACTAAAGCAGAAGCAAATTACTCTTTGACTGAGAAAGAATGCCTTGCCGTGGTATGGGCTCTAGAAAGATGGCAGCATTATCTTGAGCCAAAATTATTCACTGTCATGACTGATCATTCTGCCTTACAATGGGTAATGAGCTCTACAAAAACCACCAGCCGACTCATCAGGTGGGCACTACGCCTCCAAAAGTTTGACTTTATCATTGAGTATAGAAAAGGCAGACTTAATACAGTGCCAGATGCCCTTTCCCAGATGTCAAATGTACCAACATGCAACCTACTTACCATAGAGGAGCAAGAAGAACAAGAGTTGCCTATTTCTGCTGTAGATCTGGGGGGAACACCAACATCAAGATCCTGAAATTGTAAACATTTGTACAGAAATGTCAGAAAACAGGCAAGAATTCATACAAAAATTTGAGGTAATTGAAGACAAACTATATCCCAAGACTCCTTTAACTCAAGGACAAGTTCAGTACTGCATGTACTTACCAAGAAGTCTCATGCCTACAGTCATCCAGCACTACCATTCACATCCACTAAGTGGACATGGAGGTGTTTTCAAAACATTTAAACGTCTACAAAACATAGTCTTTATGTTAAATGCTGCAAAAAATGTCAGATCTTTAAACAGCAATCAAAAACCGTCTGTAAAACTTCAATCTATTACAACAACCCGTCACAACGAAATGTTGGGAGTGGACCTTATGGGACCATTACCAAGCAGCACCCCACACCGCCATGAGTATCTGTTAGTCTGTACCGACTATTATTCACGCTAGGTAGAATTGTTTCCCATCAGAAAAGCAAATGCAGAAGTTGTGAAAACAATTCTCAGAAAGGAGATTATTACCCATTGGGGTGTGTCTTTAAAGAATTATGTTGCAACTGGAATATTTCACAGAGACTAACGACCACCTACCACCCACAAACTAACATGTCTGAGAGAATTAACCATACTCTAAAGTGTATGATCTCTTCCTATGTGGAGGAAAACCACAAAAAATGAGACCTCTACTTATCCGAGTTTGGGTTTGCAATTAACTCCTCCATCCAAGAAAGCATTGAAATGTCTCCAGCAGAGTTGCATTTAGGCAGGAAACTCCACGGACCCATGGACAAGTCATGCCACATGACCAGTGTCTCTCACCAGAAGACCCGCCATATGACATAGTAAACTAAATTGTAAACCTGCAAGAGAAAGCAAGGGTCTCTGAATGGACGGTCTCTGAATGGGCCGCACAATCTAAACCAAACAAACCAATCGTGAAGACAGAAATGGAATGACGTGGTAAGTGACGAATAGATTCAGTTTCAATAGAAGTGGAAGCATAATCAGAAGTAAGAGGAAGTTGAAGTGCGGGAATGTTTTGAAGAAGGCTGCAGAGCTAGTCACGGAGAGAAAAGTAAATTCACATATGCTTGCCGATTGCAATGAGTGCTATGCTTACCTGAGAGAACTGCCGTAAACAACGCAGCGTGTCCTACCACACCACGGTTAAACAGCGACAATGTTGGGACAACATGGACATCAATTTCAGAGCAGAGTGATTGTTTGTGGCGTGCTGAGATGGCGAAAGCATCGCTGACATCCTCCGTGGATGACTTCTAAATTCAGCGCTTCCAAAAACGTTCTGTCGCTGTGGGGTCGAGTCCACTTCTCTACTACATCAATGGTTAACTGTGAGTTCCTCTACCTCACCTGACTCCATAACAGGTATTCTCTGCATCACCGCATAGCCACCTCAACTTCCATACTATTTCCTGCGCCGCCTGCTGGCAGCGTTTGCACGCATCTCTCTCTCTCACACACACACACACACACAAACACACACACACAGCCAGCACAACTACATGCACACACATCAAAAGACAACCAACAGTTTTGTTTTTTTGTTAAACGGGAATTACCTATTAAGTGTCATATAGCTTAGGGAAAAATGTATATGTTTTAGGTCTCTCCCGAGCATTTAGGCTGAATGTTTGACGGCGTCTACCAAAACGAGGATGCTATAAAATACATTTTATAACGAGTTATTACCGGAAAATTTATGTGGTTTTATATTATGGATGGTGCGCTGGGTCATCCCTCTGTTAGTGGCGAGACCAACAAATAGTAAAGTAAACAATAAAAAAGTGGCAAGTAAACAAATATAATGAAGGAAAATACATAGGCTTATACGTAAAGACATATAATGTAAGCTGTACAGTAACGTGTAATTTGTTTGTTTCGGTTGTCTTCATTTTAATCGTTTCGTGATGATGCAATGGTGTGCTTTACCTGCCTGATTCCCGCTGAACTGGGCGGGTTGTGTTACATTTGATTCAGTGGGCATTCTGGGGGCGGGGTTTGCGTGCTGCGCTGCAAGATACTAGCCCAACAGTGGAAACCGACATGATGTCGGCCTCACTGCTCAAGCACCTAAGCTATTGGCATGGCCCAGCCCGGCCCAGCCCAGCCCAGCCAGATAAAAGCTCTGGCTTGCACTGGCCCGACAGTAGAAATGCGGCTAATGTCTCCTTTTGCATTGAACTTTGAGCATCTTACATTCAAATATGATGTTTATTTTCACACAGCTACATTACACACAAATTTAAGCTCTAAATTGGGCTCAGGTACATTCTGTTTCCACTGATCATTCTTGAGATGTTTCAGCAGCTTAATTGGAGTTCACCTGTGGTAAATTCAGTTGATTGGACATGATGTGAAAAGGCATACACCTGTTTATATAAGGTCCCAGGGTTGACAGTGCATGTCAAAGCACAAACCAAGCATGAAGATAAAGAAATTGTCTGTAGACCTCAAAGACAGGATTGTCTCGAGGCACAAGGCTGGGGAAGGTTACAGAAAACTTTCTGCTGCTCTGAAAGTTCCAATGAGCACAGTGGCCTCCATCATCCGTAAGTGGAAGATGTTTGGAACCACCAGGACTCTTCCTAGAGCTGGCAGGCCATCTAAGCTGAGGGATCGGGGGAGAAGGGCCTTAGTCAGGGACATGATCAATAACCTGATGATTACTCTGTCTGAGCCCCAGCGTTTTTCTGTGGAGAGATAAGAACCTTACAGAAGGACAACCATCTGTGCAGCAATCCACCAATCAGGCCTGTATGGTAGAGTGGCCAGACGGAAGCCACTCCCCACCTGGAATTTGCCTAAAGGCATCTGAAGCACTCTCAGACCATAAGAAACAAAATTCTCTGGTCTGATGAGACTAAAATGGAACTCTTTGGACTGAATGGCAGGCGTTATGTTTGGAGAAAACCAGGCACTGCTCATCACCAGGCTAATACCATTCCTACAGTGAAGCATGGTGGTGGCAGCATCATGCTGTGGGGATATTTTTCAGCAGCAGGAACTAGTCTTGGTCTAGAAGACTAGTCAGGATATAGGGAAAGATGAATGCAGCAATGTACAGAGACATCCTGAATGAAAACCTGCTTAGGAGCTGTCTTGACCTCAGACTAGGGTGATGGTTCATCTTCCAGCAGGACAATGACCCAAAGCACAATGACCCAAAATATCAATGGAGTGGCTTCACAACAACTCGGTGAATGTCCTTGAGTGGCCCAGCCAGAGCCCAGACCTAAATCCTATTGAACATCTCTGGAGAGATCTGAAAATGGCTGTACATCGTCGCTTCCCATCCAACCTGATAGAGCTTGAGAGGTACTGCAAAGTGGAATGGGCAAAAATTCCCAAAGACAGGTGTGCCAAGCTTGTGGCATCATATTCAAAAAGACTTGAGGCTGTAATTGCTGCCAAAGGTGCATCAAAAAAGATTGAGCAAAGGCTGTGAATACTGATGTACATGTGATTTTTATCTTTAATAAATTTGCAACAATTTCAAAAAAATCTTTTTTTTCACATTGTCATTATGGGTTATTGTGTGTAGAATTTTGAGGAATTACATGAATTTAATCCATTTTGAAATAAGGCTGTAACATTAAAAAAAGGTGGAAAAAGTGAAGTGCTATGCATACTTTCCAGATGCACTGTAAGTTTTCTCCAGAGACAGACCACTGAACACATCTGTATTAAATATTAAATAAATATTTTACCTTGAAAGGAAGGAGACTTTTGCTCATGTGATGTCTTCTCGGTTTCTGACCTGTCAGTTTTTGACTTAGTTTTCCATGAAGATTCATCTGTCTGTAGAAACTCATTTGCTCGTAGATATTCATTTGTATGTGGAGATTCATCTGTCTGTAGAGATTCGTCTGTCTGTGGAGATTGTTTTGTTTGTGGAGATGTGTCTTTCTCTGGAGATTCATTTGCAAGTGGACATCTGCCTGTCTGAAGAAATGTCTCTTTCTGTGAAGAACCATCTGTCTGTGGAGATTCATTTGTTTTTGAAGATTCATCTGTCTCTGGAGATCCACTTTTCTGTGGAGATTGATTTGTCTGCAGAGATTTATTTGTCTGTAGAGATTCGTCTGTGTGTGGAGATTGATTTGTCTGCAGAGATTTATTTGTCTGTAGAGATTCGTCTGTGTGTGGAGATTGATTTGTCTGCAGAGATTTATTTGTCTGTAGAGATTCGTCTGTCTGTGGAGATTGTTTTGTCTGCAGAGATTCATTTGTCTGTAGAGATTTGTCTGTCTGTGGAGATTGTTTTGTCTGGAGAGATTCATTTTGCTTTGCAGATTTATCTGGCTGTGGAGATTGTTTTGTGTGGAGAGATTCATCTGTCTGTGGAGATTGTTTTGTCTGCAGACATTCATTTGTCTGCAGAGATTCATCTGTCTGTAGAGATTCGTCTGTCTGCAGAGATTCATTTGTCTGTGGAGATTCATCTGTCTGTGGAGATTGTTTTGTTTGCAGACATTCATTTGTCTGTAGAGATTCATTTGTCTGTGGAGATTGTTTTGTGTAGAGAGATTCATTTGTCTGTAGAGATTCGTCTGTCTGTGGAGATTCATTTGCAAGTGGACATCTCCCTGTCTGAAGAAATGTATCTTTCTGTGAAAAAACATCTGTCTGTGGAGATTCATTTGTCTTTGGAGATCCACTTTTCTGTGGGGATTGATTTGTCTGCTGAGATTCATTGGTCGGTAAAAAACTCATTTGTAAGTCACTTTGGGTACAAGGGTCTGATACGTTCCTTAATTTAAATGTAAATGTAATTTTAATCTCATTTGTCATGTGAGATCCAGCTGCCTGTGGAGGTTGTGGAAAGATGTCTGTCTGTATGGATTGTATTGTTATTGGACGTTGAAATGTCTCTGGCAACTCAATTGTCTGATGAGATCCCTCTGTCTGAAGAGACACACTTGTCTGTGGAGGTTTATCACTCTGTGGAAACTCATTTGTCTGGTGACATCCGCCAATTTGTGGAGACTGATTTATCTGGAGATGGTTTTCACTTCTGTGGAAACTCATTTTTCTGGTGTAATCCGTCTGTCTGTGGAGATTGATCTGTGTGGGAAATGTAAATGAATGAAGGTTTGTGCTACAATCTACTATAGGTCTATAAATACACAATTAAATGATCTTATGTCTAAACATCTCAGAAACTGACAGTGTGTATTCCTTATATTTTTCACAGAAGGCAATTATTTAATGTGCAACATGTAAAAAAAACTATACGGGAAAAACTAAATTCAGCAAAATGTAAAGCTTATTACTTTACAATTCAGTTGTTGAATTTAAGCAATGCAATTATTTGATAACAAATACCAAATTAATGTATAAGGGGTCATCCACATGTGGCGTCTTTTTGGGAGCGAGGAGCATCACATATTGGGAGCAAGTGCACCACTAGTCACTTAAAAAAACTGATCAATCAGCTCAGAGGAAGTATTTCAGTAGACTAATTACTGAAAACAAACAAACAAACTACCGCCAAACTGAAAGCAAAACCAAACACAAATGTTCAGGCCTGCTCCTCTCTTGTCTTCCTCTGTCGTCACTCCTACTTTTATGCTTCTGCTCTTTAATGGGACTTAAGACCGGTGCATAAACTGCTTCTAATTGTTATCACTCGCAACCAGCCTCACTCCATTCCCACAGCTCTTGGCCATGCCCCCCTTGTGACACTGAACTATAAGGTGCAGAAAGTTTAACATCTTCTATTTTCTGTTTAAAACCTTTTTTTTCAATAGAAAAATTCATGAAGTCAGTGCAGATGTGCATGTCTGAAAAGTCAGTGCAGATGTGCATGTCTGAGGAGTCAGTGCAGATGTCTGAGAAGTCAGTGCAGATGTGGACGTGTAAGGGAATCAGTGGAAATAGAGACATCTGAAGAGTGAGTGCAGATGTGGACGTGTGAGGAGTCATTGCAGATGTGGACATGTGAGAAGATTGTGCAGATGTAAAGTTAGTGCAGATGCAGACATCTGAGGAGTCAGTGCAGATGTGGATGTCTGAAGAGTCAGTGCAGATGTGGACGTGTAAGGGAATCAGTGGAAATATAGACATCTGAGGAGTGAGTGCAGATGTGGACATGTAAGGAGTCATTGCAGATGTGCATGTGAGAAATAAGTGGAAATATAGACATCTGAGGAGGCTGTGCAGATGTGGACGCCTGAGGAGTCTGTGCTGATTTGGACGTCTGAGGAGTCACTGCAGATGTGGACGTCTGAGGAGTCTGTGCAGATGTAGATGTCTGAGGAGTCAGTGCAAATGTGGATGTCTGAGGAGTCTGTGCAGATGTGGATGTCTGAAGAATCATTGCAGATGTGGACATGTGAGGAATCAGTGGAAATATAGACATCTGAGGAGTCTGTGCAGATGTGAATATCTGAGGAGTCTGTGCAGATGTGGATGTCTGAGGGATTGCAGATGTGAACGTCTGAGGAGTCTGCAGATGTGAACGTCTGAGGAGTCAGTGCAGATGTCTGAGGAGTCTATGCAGATGTGGACATGTGAGAAGATTGTGTAGATGTAAAGTCAGTGCAGATGTAGACATCTGAGGAGTCTGTGCAGATGTGGACGTCTGAGGAGTCTGTGCAGATGTGAACGTCTGAGGAGTCAGTGCAGATGTGGATGTCTGAGTAGTCAGTGCAGATGTGGATGTCTGAGGAGTCTGTGCAGATGTGGATGTCTGAGGAGTCAGTGCAGATGTGAACGTCTGAGGAGTCTTTGCAGATGTGAACGTCTGAGGAGTCAGTGCAGATGTGAACGTCTGAGGAGTCAGTGCAGATGTGGATGTCTGAGGAGTCAGTGCAGA
>CAIGQW010055883.1:0-23915 GCA_903798125.1 Danio choprae | reverse complement strand
TAGGGCTCTCATCAACTCGTGTTTGGACAGAATCCCAACTTACCATCTGTGCTAATTGATAAACCTCCAGCTTTAGAGGGCACTACAAAGAGTCAATGGGTGGCAAAACACATCTCCGCTTTACATGCATCAAGAAGGTCTTTTATTGAAGCAGAGTCATCAGAGAGGATTCGGAGAGCATTGCGGAAGCAAATACGTAACACAGATGAGAAATATGAAATGGGTGACAAAGTGTACTACAAAAGAGTGGATTGCCCAAAATGGAAAGGGCCAGGAACTGTCATCGGTCAGGATGGTGCAGTAGTGTTTGTGAGACATGGAGGGACTTGCATTAGGGTACATCATCTCAGACTGAGAAAAGTGTACAAAGAAGGTGAAGATCAACATACAACAAAGACTGATGAAGACAATGTCACAGACAATGTACAAGAACAAGACTTTACTGAAAGTAACAGACAGCCAGCAGAAGAAACCGAAATCAATGTACAACATGGGGAGAGACAAATGCAAGACAAAAGGAGGGAGTATGAAGCAGAACAACACACAAGTGATAATGCAGAGACACAGAGTGATGCTAGTATGGAAACTGTGGTCATGCTACAAAAAGGACAAACTGTAAGCTACAGAGATAGAGAAAAGGGTGTTTTACACACAGCTGAAGTCCTGGGACGTGCAGGTAAAGCTACAGGCAAATATAAACACTTTTATATAACCTGTTGCTTATTGAGCCCTCTAGTGTAGCAGGTACCACAGAATCTGCTGACATGTCAAATGTTGAGAATCTGCTAATTCAAAACACTGTTGCTAATGCTAACTTCACTAATGTATGTGAGGATGTGTTTGTAACAAAAGATGTAACATTTGACCTGGCAAAACAGGATGAGATAAAAAGCTGGATAGATAATGATGAAAAAACTGTGGGTGCAGAATATGGATTGCGAGTGCCACAATTTACAGTTTGTGATCATATTTATGTTTTGTTTTGTTGATATGTGATTAAAAAAATACAGCTTGAAGATGGAAATATAACCGTTTTGATTACCAGGGACTTCCTGATGCAGCTAGTCATGTTCGATTGTCACCTCCAACAGCAGCAACACCCTGGTTTGACGGCAGAGCATTCAACTTTCAACATGAACTACCCTCAAAACATTTCCCAACTGCACCATCGTTTCCTCAACCATTCACTGGACTGGACTCCTGTCAGTGAGGTCTGGCCCAATGTCTTCATAGCTGTTGAGTAAGTCTACATCATGTACTGTACCGTTACTGTTTTGTTAAATTATGTTAATTAATGGTAATATTAGGATATCACTTTAGTTTGAATCAGAAGATGAGACTGAAGACGATTGATAATATGCCTCATTCTGATGTTCTAGCCTTGTTTATATTTTGTAAATATTGTATACTTTTAATGTTGTGGAACTTTTTACTCGTGGTATTGAAAATCGTATTCAAGGTAACGTATCGAAGTCTGCAATTCCAGTATCGTGACCACACTACTTCAAACTATTAGACTACAGATTTGAGGATAGATGGAGTAAAGAAATGCTGAAAACTATTAGTTTAGGGATATTTTTTACAACGTGGCCAAAATTTGCAAGAAAAATCTGCATTAATAAAAAAATAACAAGCTCCTCTCAATTTTGTGGTTAATTTTGTGGTAAATTTAGCATTTGTAGAATCACAAAACTCCAGAGCGACTGCTCGACACAACAGCTGTGTGCTTTTCTAGGTAAATTCAGCTTTTTAGTCAGTGGAAGTGAAGACTCAGGGGAATTGATGATGTTGTTGTGTTCTTTTGCAGAAAAACAGCAAGGAGCAAAGCCCGACTTAAGGAGTTGAACATTACGCACATTGTGAACGCTGTACCGGTGAGCAAAAAAGCAAAGGAATGGGAAGACTACTACCAGAAGAAGAACATCACCTACTACAATGTGCATTCAGGAGTCCATGACCGGTTTAATATAGCACAGTTCTTTTCCCCAGCAGCAGAATTCATACACAAGGCCCTGAGCGACCCAAACAGTAAGAGTTGACACACACACATGCTATATTTATCTACAGTTGAAGGCAGAATTATTACCCCTGCTGCATTATTAGCCCCCCTGTATATTCTCCCCACAATTTCTGTTTAATAGAAATAGTTTTTTCAACACATTTCTGAACATCATAGTTCTAATAACTGATTTATTTAATCTTTGCCAGGATGACAGCACATAATATTTGACTAGATATTTTTCAGGATACTAGTATTCAGCCTAAAGTGTCATTTAAAGGCTTAACTAGGTTCATTAGGCAAGTTCGGGTAATTAGGCGAGTCATTATATAACAGTGGTTTGTTCTGTAGACATTGAAAAAGGGGGCTAATAATTTTGACCTTAAAATGGTTTGTAAAAAATGTAAACTGCTTTTATTCTACCCGAAATAAAACAAATCAGACTTTCTGTAGAATAAAAAATATTATAGGAAATACTGTGAAAAATTCCTGAATCTGTTAAACATCATTTAAGAAAAATCACAGGAGGGCGAATAATTGTGACTTCACCTGTATATCTTATATCCTACAGTGAATATTGTTACTTGAATGAGCTTGTTTTGAGTGTCTTTCTTTCTGCATTTCCTCAGATAAGGTGTTGGTGTACTGCAATGAGGGCCTGAACCAGTCCGTTGTGCTTTTACTGGCATATCTAATGATCCACCATGACATGAAGCTGAAAGATGCATTTGACTTTGTGTTAGAGAGGAGATGCATGTGGATAAACAGAGACTACTTGAACCAGCTGATGATGTTGATGATGGACCTCATAAAGCTTCGCAAATTACAGCAAGGAGAACACTGCAAACCCTGCTGCAAAGCCTGCTTCAGAGCTATCATGCGACTTAGGTCTAAACCAATGTAACATGCAGTGTGTAAATATGGTGTAGTCATGTCTGTTTGTCTTCTGTTCATGTGCACTCTAAGAAAAATAAAAAAAGATTTGGTTCAATTGTGTTTCTGACCATTTTACAGTTGGCAAAAGATCAACCAGAAGATTAATAATGGATATTGAATTATTGCATAATTACAAATATATTATGATCCACGATTAAATGGAAATAGATTGACAGCATATATTATAAGTATATTCACAAAATAACTAGAATAGTTTCACAGAGAAATTAAATGAGCAAATAAATGAAATGTATGAGTGTGTATGGATGTTTCCCAGTGATGGGTTGCAGCTGGAAGAGCATCTGCTGCATAAAAACATTTGCTGGATAAGTTGGCAGTTCATTCCGCTGTGGCGACCCCTGATTAATAAAGGGACTAAGCTGAAAAGAAAATGAATGAATGAATGAATAAATGAAATGTGCATCTTTACTCACACAATATCTTGTTATTCTGCAAACACATTTATGCTTATTTGTAGATTATGAGCCTTGTTAAAGCTCGAAGAGGCTCCCAAATACACAGGATAAGTGTAGGAAAATATATGGTTTATTCAAACATTTAAATCATTTTTAAATCAATTACTTACAGCGATAACACAATTTACTTACAGTTTACGATTTACTTACAATTCAAACGCAAAAAACAAGTTTGTAAAACAAAGGAACAGTCAAATAATAAAGGAGATTCGTGCAAATATTTGTTGTTTAAAGGGGAGCTATTATGCAGAAATCACTTTTATAAGGGGCTTAAACACACTTGTGTGGCAGCAGTGTGTGGATATAGCCGGCCCTTAATGGTAAAAATACATTTTATTTTTATAATTACACTGCAGAAACACTTTGATTGACATTCTCCCTTTGTACGTGTCATTAGAGGGGGAAAGCCCCGCCCATTAGTGACCATCCCTCCCTCATTAGCATAGACAGCCCTGAGTGAGAAGCAGCCGTCCGCCATTAGGGTGTTCAGAGTTTTAGGATGCACAAATTAACACCGACAGTCATCAAAAATGGCCAAATTTGGATCAAAGTATGAAAGGGTGTATGTCTAGGGACATCAGAGACTTATTTTACATTTTGTAAAAAGGGGAAGAATGGACCCTTTTCACATTTCCAGGTTTCTCAGTAGCGGAAAGCCTCATAGTTGGTAAACTCAGAGCGCAGTGAATGGGAGAGAACAACAAATATTTTATTTCACAATCCTATTTGCTGAAATAATGAAAGAAAAACTCCACGATGGTGTTATCAAGACTTCCAGAAAAAGGGGAAAAATTGTCTGAGACTGACAAAGGCAGATAGAAGAGAGAACAACATCAAACTTACTGTCCCGCCACCCATAGACTGCATTTCATGGATGTAACAGATGTAGTAAAGTAGGCATTTCGTTCAGAAAGATCAGGTTTTAGAAGAGTTATTAACCTAACAGACTCCTCCTGCTCACCATTTCTGTTTGTTGTCATAACTGACAGTTGGAGGGGCGTGGTTAAGTATGTTAGCCACGCCCAATATCTAAGACGTAGTCTGACAATGGGCTATATATGCACTGCTAGTGTTTTTCAGCCAATGATAAACTCCCAGTGAAAGGTTAATGTGACTATTTTCGATGTGATAAGTATCCTTTTACAGCATCGATGTTGTAATAAAATTAATTAAATTCAGTTAATTAGACTTAAGCATTCATTTAGTTGTTCAAGCGTAAAACGAGATGAAAGACGCTAGCGCTGTCAGGCTAGCACAGAAACTCTATTGAAAATACTGGAGTAAAATAAATGTTCATATTTTAGACATGGCGGGGGAAATGTCGTTTAATGCAGTGCTTCTTGTCCAGTCTGAGACCCACTTTATATCGAATATCAATCAGGCAGTGAGGATCAGTGGTTATTAAAGGAATGAGATCTTAAACGTGGTGATTTTGTGATGGAAAGACGGTTCAGCGGAAGCGTTTGGGCTGGCTGACTGAAGATTAAAGTCTGTGTGCATATACTATATACCCCATTTAACTGAAAGAAAAAACACAAAAACTCTTATCTTCTAATGATATATTTGTAGAATTTTTTAAAGATGATAAAAATGAGGATGTTAATTGTTCTGAGTAGTTGGAAGTGTATAATTTACTGTAAAACATAGAGCAATATTTAGATATTAATTCAGAGTCAGAGGTAACCGTTCCATTAATATTAAGCTTATGTATAGTATTGTGATTTGCAAATTGCTTTTCTTATCAAGCGAGAAAAATAAGCTGAATTCTGCTCCCCTTCTTCAAGTCACTTCGCTCTAGAGTGAATGAATGCACCCTCAGCTTTTTTATATAAATCTCATCTCATTTGTTCTGTAATTCTATTAATCAAGTTGGTCATCTTCTGATCAATGATCCATCCCCTTCTCTATAACGGAAGAGATGTGGGCTATAATATCCTCTTCCTCGGGCCTTCTAGCCCGTACACACATATTGCAAAATGATCTTAAATATTTAGCAGATTCGTATTTAAACAATTCCCAGTTTTTACCAAAAGATTGTTTTACGGTTGCTTTATTTAAAAAATATTTAAGTAAACGGTTAGTTTCTCTAATAACTTCTTCGTTTTTTAAGCACGAGCTATTAAGCTTTCAATATGATGCTCTCCCATTTACTTTTTCAGACGTACTGTACATATATTAATCTGTATTGAAATTGCTTTATGATCTGTCAGTGGGGTGGGATGAGTAGATATAGAGATGTCCATTTGGTTTAGTTCCTTTGATACTAACCAGTAATCAATGTGCGAATAATTACCAAGATTTTTAGTGGACCAAGTAAATCCCGGATCATCAGGAAATGTTTGCCTCCAAGTATCTATCAATTCGTATCTATCCATTAATAGATTTATTTTTGTAGTAGCCGAGGAATCTTTGCCAGGTGGCCAACGATCAGTTTGATTATTAAGAGTGATATTAAAATCTCCTCCAATTATGATATGCGCATTAGGAAATTTAGTCAACCAATGTTTAATTTTATTAACTAATAAGTCAAGCAACTGGTAATTCTGTGCAGTTGAGTTACATCCGTAAATATCAATAATCAAAAACGTTATGTTAACAAAAGATATTATATGAATGAGGAAGTGGCCATTGCTATCACCTTCTGAGTGCAAAATGTTGCCATTAAAACGGTTTAGTGCAGTCATAAACCAGCAGAACGCTCGAAACAGTTGGAAAACCATACATCATTTCCCCATTGGGAACGGCAAAAATCAGAGTCTTCAGGTACAGAGAGCGATTCTTGAAAAAAACTAAAATCAGTTTTTAAATGGTTACACAAACAAGAACAGTGCTTTACGCTTTAAGTTGAAACGCAACCCACTGGCATTTAAAGATAGTATAGAAAAAGACATAAACAGTCAACTTGAAAAATAAGAATATCGAAACGAATGTCACTTGAGCAAAATATGTTCATTCAAGGGCCGAACGAAGCACCATATCGCGAATAGAGTCAATAAGAAATATAAAATAATTAAACTTAAAGAACTGAGCAAAAAGTAGTCTTGTACAGTCACCGCCTGTGCACTGAGTAAAGTTAGAAACGTAAAGAAAGACAAATGATAAGCGGCAACATGTTTAAGTTAATTATCCTGCGAACCATCCTCAATCTGATGAAGACGAAGCTCAATGCCCCCAATGAAAGCTTGCGCCCTGTTGAAGTAGGCTGATTTGCCCTCGCTACGTGCCTTTTGAATTGTAGGCCAAAACTTGGCTCTAGTTTCTTTGACAGATTGAGGAAGATCTTCAGCAAATCTCAGGCCTTTTTCTCGTAGAAACGAGTTGTTCTTCGCTGCAGCCCATACCGCATCTCGATGTGTTCTCGACAGAAAGTGAAGTATGATCCCTCTTGGTCTAGCGACTCCTGGCTTCCTCTTTCCCAGACGGTGTACGACGTCGATCACCTCTGTTAATTTACTTTGTTCTTGAGGCAGAATGGTCTGGCATATCTTGATGGTTTCAGTTTTATCATCTTCGACTGATTCCAGTAACCCGTGTAATTTCAAGTTCCATCTTCTCGAGTAATTTTCCAACTCCGTTACTCTGTTTTTCAGCTGAGCAACCATCTCCTCTTCATTCTTTAATCTCCTCTCCACTTTCTCAATCCGTGTCTTCGCATCCTTTATTTCTTTACATGCGAAATCGATTGTCAGCTTTAAGCCTTCTATTTTCACTGAGTTTTCACCTACCATCTTTTCAATGGCATCTGATATTGTGTTAATTAATGTTGAGAGAGTATCGACAATGTCTAAGTTAGACGGGGAAACTGCACATTCTTCTTTAAGGAGAGCTTTTTTAGATGCAGGAGGTTTGCCCGGTGTTGCTGGATATGATGGAAATTCCTCTTCTGAAAGCATCAGAGACAGCTGACCGACTGTGTTAGCGTAGTCATGGCAGTTAGACATGAGGGGGTTAAATAAATCTGTCGCATCGGCTTGTTTAACAAGGCTTTTAATCATTCGGCTTTAATCATTCGTCTTAAGTAATCGTCTTGGCCTTCAGCCTAAATGGTTAACTAATTGTCTGGCTGTGTCGGATCGTCTGACAGTCGGTCTATTATTAATTTCAAATATTCCCGCGCAGTTATCTCTCTCTCGGTCTCTCTCGCGTACCAACACTCGGCCTCTCTCGCGTACCAACACTCGGTCTCTCTCGAGTGCACTCGGCCTCTCTCGCGCGCCGGCACTCGGTCTCTCTTTCGTGCGCACTCGGTCTCTCTGCGTTCGCTTGACTTTTGTCCACTCCGGCGCCTCATAGGTTTTTGCTAGATCAGATACAGCTGCGGTCGGAAGTTAACGAGAATTATTTACATTATTATTAAATTTCCCATGAATTGTATTTTATTAAGGTCTACCCAACCGTCACAGTAATGTAAAAACAGTAGTTGAACCGAGTATTATTTGGGTTTTTTATTACTTAATAAATTGTATTTTTTAAAGTCTAAATAATAAAAATATTAATTATTGTTATACAGTGTCACAAAAATGATGCTATATTGATGTGCGTATCCGCATCTTATCTAGACTTTACCTTGAAACTGCTTATGATTTTCTAAGTCATTAATATACATGAATATTACTTGTACTGCGGTTGTATTGTGGTGTAAATTCAGAGTACAGTCCTGTTAGAATAGCTAACGTTTTGCTGGAATATAAAGCTTCTAATAAAAAGTACAAATAGCAAAAATGTTTGTTCCACTAGATGGCAGAGAAGTTACACTATTTCCATCCATTTTGGCATATTATTTCTAAAAACAAGACAATAGTGTTTGCTTGTCCAGAAAATGCTTCTTGGTTTAAGAATTTGTAGATATTTGGACTAGAAACAAGACAAAACATCTGAGTGAGAAAAGCATTTCTTGCAGTGTGTCTTTGAATGTGTCTTCTGAAGTTCTTTGAATGTTTCTAGTCTAAATATCTACAAATTCTTAAATCAAGAAGCATTTTCTGGACAAATAAAAAATATTGTTTAGTTTTCAGAAATAATATAATAAAGAGTATTTTCCTTAAAACAAGCTAAATGGACTTCCGGTTATGGCGCCTTGCTGAAGAGATGCACGAGTTAGCCCAGCTGTACTATATTTTTAAAAATCCTAAATTTATCCCGGTTTTATTTAACATTCGATCTCAGCTTACTTAAGACTGAACACTGCTTAAGATGTAGCCTAAACCAGCAAAGCAAACGGCGAAAAAAACGAAACTACAGAGATTACATCTGACTCCGAAAGCATGGAAGAAGCGCGAAGTAATGGCGGAGAAAACTCGTCGGCGCTTTGCAGAAGTCAAACTGGTGATCTACACGCTGATGCAAGTGGCATTATACAAGCAATAAACTCGATGAAAGTCGACATGGCCTCTCAGTTCGAAACTGTCCTCTCAGCGGTACAGGATATCAAAAACCAGGTGGCAGAATGTTTAGGAAGACTAACGCAGGCAGAGGAACGCATCTCGCAAACTGAAGAGTCTGTCTCCACTCTTCAATCAACGACTACCGCTCTCGAAAAGAAAATTACCGCACTAACTTGGAAAATTGATGACTTGGAAAATCGCAGTCGACGCTCCAATTTAAGGATTCTTGGTCTACCAGAAAAACCCGAAGGCAATGATGTATGTACAGTCTTAGAAAATCTGGTTACCTGAAGCGCTGGACATGGAACCACTACGGAAAGCACTGGCCATAGAAAGAGCCCACAGGATCGGTTATATGCGGAAAACTGCAGTGGACACCAAAGCAACTCCGAGAGTGATGATCGCGAAATTTCTGGATCACAGATGCTTGCGGCTAGAGCAAAGAAAGATGTACTATTCCAGAATCATGTTCTTTCCGGACCTTTCTGCTTAAGTAAACAAACAACAGAGACAGTTCGACGAAGTAAAGAAGAAGCTGCGAGCTAAGGGACTGATTTATGGATTCATTTTTCCAGCGCGCCAACGAGTTACTATTGACGGACATGCTCATGTCTTTCAAAATTCATCAGAAGTTAACGACTAATGAACATGTAAGCAGGTGTTGTTTTCTCATCTCTGTATTATAAATGTGTGCAATATTCAAGACAATATCCCGAACTCCTTAAAATGGGACGATGTTAATTAATATGCTGGGCTAAAATGCGATGCGATCCATCGGACATTACGGTTCTTTTTCCCCAAAGTTAAATTGGGTTTAGGAAGTTAGAAGCAAAGAAGAGTCTGGATTTGCTGGCGGTTCTCGGCAATTCACAGATGTGGTGTATAAGTATATTTTTCTTTTCTGTTTAAAATTGAAATATGTTTGTTATTTTTTTTGTTTTGTTTTATGACTTATCATTATATGGTACAGGTTATTTTACATTTTACTATATGGAAGAAGCTTCAATCATTTTACTATATGGAAAGATATGACAGAGATCATTGAGGTAAAAATAGTTTCTTGGAATTGTAGGGGGTTACATACTTTCTCTAAAATCAAACAAGTTATGTCTAGACTAAAACAACTTAATTGTAAAATAGTTTTTCTTCAAGAAACACACTTAATGGCCAAATATATATGAATAAGTAATAGATGGCCAGGTCAAATATTTGCAGCATCATTTAGTTCTCAAGCAAGAGGTGTAATCACAATGATCCACAAATCAATTCCATTTCAGATAGATAAAATAGTACAGGACCCTTTAGGTAGATGTGTTATTGTTCAAGGGTCCTTATTATCTAAACAATTGAATCTTATTAATGTCTATGGCCCTAATAACGACATCCCCAAATTTTATAATAACCTCTTTTTAACCTTATCCACTCTTTCTGGATATTATATAATGGGAGGGGATTTCAATTGTACATTGGATCCAGTTAGAGATTGTGCATCTGGGCTTGATCAATCCCACAGACAGACTAGAAAAACCCTAGGTTATTTTATAAAGGATTTAAACCTTGCTGAAGTATGGAGGCAGCTACACCCTAAAGATGTCCAATATTCTTGCTTCTCTAAAACACACCAGTCTTACTCTAGAATTGATTATTTTCTTATTTTTGCTACACTTATGCCATATATTGCTGATTGTTCATACGATTCCATAGTAATTTCAGACCATGCCCCAATATCACTTACTTATATTGATCCTAAATTACTGGGAAGTCCTCCAAAATAGAGATTTCATCCCAAATGGGTCTCAGATGACCAATTTAATAAACATATTATACAGCAGATAGACATGTATTATGATATTAACACAACACAAACCTCAGCAAGTATCAGATGGGAAGCTTTTAAAGCTTTCATTAGAGGTGTTATTATAAGTGTCACAAGTAGTAAATGAAAAAGGTATAAAAAAGAATTGACAGATCTAGATACTAAAATTAAAAGTGTAGAAAAAAACTTATCAAGCAAAAATGACCTAAGCATTAATCAGGAACTACTAAATCTTAGAACTAAATATAATGAACTTTCTGCCAAAAAAGCAGCAGCTAGTCTAATGATGTTAAGACAAACTGTTTATAATCAAGGTGAAAAGGCAGGTAAATTGTTAGCTTGGAGAATTAAACAAAAACAAACTGAAAGAACAATAAATTCCATTGAAGATAATTGTGGTAGTATCACGATAGACCCTATTAAAATAAATGACACTTTTAAATGCTTTTTTGAAACTTTATATTCCTCTGAATATGCAGACAATAGTACACAAAGAGAATTTCTAAACAGCTTGTCTATACCTAATATCTCTAAAGAGACAAACAGATCATTAGACATGGACATAACAGAAGAAGAAATAATAGAAGCCATGGATAGTTTAACAGCAGGTCGAACACCAGGAGCTGATGGCCTTAATGTAGATTTTTACAAGAAATGTAAAAAACAACTCACCAGACCCATTTTAGATATGTTTAAAGAATCCTTTTCAAATGGTATACTCCCTGAATCTTTAAGACATGCTCTCCTTACGTTAATACCCAAACCTAATAAATTAATTACAAAATGTGATTCATTTCGACCAATTTCATAACTTAATACAGATGTCAAAATACTAAGTAGAATTATAGCAAGGAGGTTGGAGACACTTCTACCTGAGATGATACACAGAGACCAAAATGGATTCATTAAAGGCAGACAAAGTTTTCATAACGTTAGAACTTTGCTTAATGTTTTATATTTTAAAAAGGGGGCTTGCGACACGGCCATTCTGTCCTTAGATGCTGATAAGGCTTTTGACAGGGTAGAGTGGTCGTATCTATTTGAGGTCCTTAAAAGATTTGGACTTGGTGAAACCTTTTGTAAATGGATTAAGTTACTTTATATGCATCCTACAGAGATTATTTACGGATTTCATCTGGAACAATAAAAGAGCTCGTATAAGGCTATCACTATTATACTTACCTTATAATAAAGGTGGTCTCCACTTCCCCAATCTACAATGGTACTACTGGGCAGCACAACTACGATCTATTTTATACTATTTCTCTTCTAAATCTTCTACACCTTGGATGGATATTGAATCCCTTTTTATAAAATTTAAATTACTCTTTTATCTCTATCTTTACTCAGCAGACATTAAATCTCTCAGAAAAGACAAAAATATTGTATCTTCTAACCCTATTCTAATTAATACAATTAATGTCTGGTGTGATGTTTATAAATATGTAGGTCAGTGCGACACCTTATCATACTTTACTCCAATATAGGGGAAACAAGTGTTTTAAACCAGCTAAATCTGACCCAGGGTTTAAAAAGTGGTTTGACAAAGGGCTGCAAAAAATTGGGGATTTATATAAAGAAAATGATCTATTGTCTTTAGCAGAAATTGTAACACAATTTGATATTCCCAAAAAACACTTCTTTAAATTCCTTCAGTTAAGGAGCTATCTTTCTTCTCATCAAGGGGCTAAACAAAACACCTCTTGAAGACCTGTTATCAAAACCTGCTCAATCAAAAGGTTTAATATCTATGTTCTATAAGATGTTAGAATCATGCTCTACAGAATCATCAGAATTTAAATGGGCTTCCTGGAGAAAAGATTTAAACATAAATATTCCACTGGATGAATGGGAAGGAATCTGTACAAAAGCTCAATCATTAACATTTAATAGTAATCTTAAATTATTACAGTACAACTGGATTATGAGAACATACATCACTCCAGTCAGGTTAAATAAAATTAACCAAAATATCCCAGACACATGCATCAAATGCACAGTTGAAAAAGGTACACTTTTGCACTGTATGTGGGATTGCCCGAAGGTACAGGAATTTTGGAAAGAGGTCGCGATGTTCATTTTTGAAATGGTATCTATAAAACTGCCCATGAAACCAGAAATGTTTTTTTTGGGAATTACCTGTCAAAATATCGACTGCCACAGCAGCACTCGTAAACTTATCGATATAAGTATACTCCAAGCAAATCGTCTAATAGCTTTATACTGGAGGAAAATGGAAAGGCCATCTATTGTACAGTGGATCAATAATATATCTTTCTGTTTAGCTATGGAAAAGATTTCATACATATTAAAAGGCAAACTTACCGTTTTTGAGAAAATGTGGACACCCTTTATATATCTTATTTCAATTTCAAAGTTCAGCAATTTATTAAATGAAACAGGAAAAGACGAAATAAACTGACATTAACTTAGCCTATATACATATCCCCCCTATTTCCAAAGATTTATTTAAACAAGCCATTGTCATAATGATGATCTGGTACATGCCTTCTATAGATGATCTGTATTTTCAACAATTTCTTCCTAATGTTTTTTTCTCTCTTGCAAAATTTAACCTGTTACTAATTTAAACAACCTGTGCACCTCTCCCCCCCTTTTTTTTCTTTTAAAATTATTATTATTATTTTTTCTCCTCTAAATTGAAAACAGATGTAAATATGACTGTGATATATTGTGTTATATTGTCATATTTTTATTACATCTCAATAAAAAAGATTGTAAAAAAAAAAAACAAGCTAAATAATCTGCCAATGGAGAAAACAAGATTATTTTGCTTACCGCATTGGCAGATTATTGTGCTTGTTTTAAGGAAAAAAACTCCCTTCATTTGGCATATTATTTCTGAAAATGAAACAATGTTTTTTTACTTGTGGAGAAAATGCTTCTTGATTTAAGAATTTGTAGATATTTGGACTAGAAGCAAGACAAAAAACTAATTAAGAAAAGCATTTTGTTGCAGTGTACAATTCTGCATTGTACATAAGATCATTTTAATTGAAGACTAATCAATGATGTGTTTTTGTGCAGGAGCACGGCCAGAGACCCAGACAGACTGGAGGAGATGAGCATCACACACCTTCTGAATGCTGCACCAGAACTGGAGGATGAAGAATTGAAAAATGCTTAGGAGGAGTTTCACAAAGACATGAACATCACCTACCATAGACTGTCGGCAGTGGAGGACGGATGCTTCCATGTCAGCATACACTTTTACCCTGCAGCAAAGTTCATCCATACAGCCCTGAGCAAACCAAAGAGTAAGCGTTTACACGATAAACAATATTGTGTTATGTGGATAAACCAAACTATAGTAAATTACTTGAATTAATGTGGTAATGTTGTGGTAAATCTGTGATGATGATACAACAACTGTAGTAACTTATACCAATGACCCAATCCTGTTCTATGTTTTTTACTACTGTAGGGAATATTATACTACAACATACCACAGTTTATGTAGTTAAAACTTAAGTGTACTACAGTATTTATTACTACAGTATGTATTACAGTTTATCAGTGCAAAGTTTTGTTAATACTGTATATACAGCACAACAAACTTCAATATGGTTTAAAAACACTAAATATTTACTTTTTAAAAATAATTTAGCTTGTTTTAGGGAAAAACTCACTTAATTTTGGCATATTATTTCTGAAAACAAGACCATAGTTTTGAGTAGTCTAGAAAATGCTTCTTGGTTTAAGAATTTGTAGATATTTGGAGTAGAAACAAGACAAAACATCTAAGTGAGAAAAGCATTTCTTGCAGTGTGTCTTTGAATGTGTATTAGGGATATTTTATTGTAGATCATTTTAAGTATGGCAAATCATAAGAGCATTTAAAAGTACAATATGTGAGTTTGTTTTATTATTAAAATACTCAAAAAGCACCGTTTGGAACAAATTTCATTGATTTTTCAGTTTCCATTCATTGACTTCAGGTCAAAACAGTTGTACTTCAAAAGCAATATACAGTGGCATGTTTTTTATGTCTATTATTAAAATATATTGCAATTAATTAACAAGATTATCATTCAGTATTTCCAATAATAGGCATTTTCAATAAAACCAATTAGTGTGTGAAATTATTTGGATTATCTTCAGATAGTTTCAATATGTACATTAAAACACTGCTGAGCTTGAAGGGATAGTTCACCCAGGAATGAAAATGTACTCTGTTTACTCTCCCTCAACTCTGTTTACTCTCAGTGCTTCCAAACCTTTATGAGTTTCTTTCTTCTGTTGAACACAAAAGAAATTATTTTAAAGAAAGCCAAAAACCTGTAATCTTTCACTTCTATAGTAGGAAAAACAAATACTATGGAAGTCAATGGTTACAGGTTTCCAACATTATAAAAATACATCTTTTTTGTGCGTTCAACAGAACAAAGAAACTCGTAAAGGTTTGAAACAAGTAAAGGTGAATAATTAATGACAGAATAAAAGATTTTGCCTGAACAACCGCTTTCATTTTCATAAAGTACATTCAATCACTTTTGATGTTTTTTTTTTGCTGAAACCTTCTTGTGGACATGCTTATTGTCATGTACATTCATTCATTTTCTTTTCAGCTTAGTCCCTTTATTAATCAGGGGTCGCTAAAGCAGAATGAATTGCCAACTTATCCAGCATATGTTTTACACAGCGGATGCCCTTCCAGCTGCAACCCATCACTGGGAAACACCCATACACTCTCATTCACACACACATACACTATGGCCAATTTAGCTTACCCAATTCACCTATAGCACATGTCTTTGGACTTGTGGGGAAAACCGGAGCACCAGGAGGAAACCCACGCCAACACAGGGAGAACATGCAAACTTCACACAGAAATGCCAACTGACCCAGCCGAGGCTCGAACCAGCGACCTTCTTGATGTGAGGCGCATTGCCTTTATTTAGCATGTAGATTTTTTACATAATGTTCCCTTACTTAAAATTTCTTTCTTTTTTTTGTTTATAGTTTATATATAAAATGAGCGCTAGCTTGTTTCGCTGTGATCATTATGCAAGGATCATACTGCACATTTGGTTCATTCTTCAGTAGCCTATAGGTTCATTAATAATGTATTTTCTAAACAGATTTTTTATAAGGACTAAGCTATTAATGTATAATACATTAATTAATACATTAAGACATTTAAGTCAGGTAGTACAACAAATCACATCCACGTAGTGAAATACTGTTGAGTGTTATCGGTGCGTGGTATCGGCATTTCTTGTACAATACGAGTACGAGTATACTGGTATCAGTATCGGTGCATCCCTAATAAAACTTGTCTTGTTGTGCAGGAAAACAGCCCTGATCAAACGAGAACTGCTGGGGAGAGAAATGACATGCATCCTGAATGCTTCACCGGATAGGACTGACCTGAAAGCAGTGTCCTAGGAAAAGCTGTACAAACACCTGCAGGTCACTTACTATAGTGTGTTTGCAGAAGACAACGATGACCTCTATGAGATGATCAGCCATGTGTTCCCAACAGCAGAATTCATCCACAAGACAAGATAGTGTGTCTGAGCCTCACACATTATTAGGTAGGCTATTCCACAGTTTAGGAGCCATATGTGAAGCCTAGACCTCCTTTAGTGGACTTTGCTGTGAGTGTCTGCAGTTCTGTCATCAGATAAGGTGTTGGTGAGCTCTGATATGGGTGTGAACTGCTCCTTTGTGCTCTTCGTGGTTTATCTGATGATGTACCAGACCATGCCGTTAGAAGAAGCCATCGAGCACGTGGGAAAGCACACACTACTCGACAGGGACTACGCCAACCAGCTCACGTTCTTCACATTGGACCTCATCATGCTGCGCAAGCTACAGCAAGCAGACAACTGGAGACCCTGCTGTGCAAATTTGTTCTTGCAGTTTGAAAAGAAATTTTGACGCTACGTCACGGCGATGAGATCTTTGTGTACATTCCAGCGTGGAGACTGGCTGTACCGGCGAGTACAAAGTGACGTTATTGAGTTTTCAGTATTAATTCATGAGAAAGACTTGGTTCGAACCAATCAGCGCTCTATTGTGATCGACATGCAACTTCATTAATATGCATGATAGCTTCGAAGACAGAGAGACACCACGTTGTGTTGCGAACCGTAATTCAAGCAAGGAGAAGAAGAAGAAGAATTGTTCAGAGACATGGGTTGTCAGTGTTGCATTTATAGATGTGCTGCAAGGAAGATTTTGTTTTCTTTTCCCCATGATAAGAGCACAGCTCGCGTGTGGACCCACATATGTGGATTACAGTCAGACCCCCTAGATTTTCACAATTTTTGGGGGGATTTTTTTGCGTTTTATTAATGACTGATTTTGTGGTGGTAATTCCCAGACAATTTTGCGATATGATATCTTATTTACCATACTAGGTAGCCTACTATGTGCAATCTGACATGACACAATGACATAAATTATAAAAGTAAAGCTTCTTTATTTTGGTCTCTTGTCAAGACAAGATCTAAAACAGTAGGGATTAAGCCAAAGGAAGATTGTATAACTCTTATTTTTACCCACAACCTTACTTTCTCTCTCTCAGATTTCACTCCCCGGAGCATCTGACATAATGTGCCTCACTCAGGACATGCGTTAGGGCTTCCCCTACCGTAATACACCTAAAACACGGATTGCCGTAAAACTTGTCAATGGAAGGAAATCGTTTTCTCTCGTTAATGGCAGGAAAAGAGTTAAACGAAAACATTTATCGATTTTACGCACACCATAATACCAGCCATACATGTAAAGCACAAATAATGTCCTTCAATTCGGTCACGTCCAGCGGCCGTCATCCTTGAACCAATCTCCATCATTGTAAGCTGCTTGCTTTTCTGTCTGTTTCACTGCTCTGTTTGTTAGATGTTTGCTCACACTTTTTCTGCAGTCTGAAGCGCGTCATATGCACAAAACATCCAATTCGTGCCACAGGATGTCTAATCCAATCTTTGCATTGACTTCACATGTAAATCACTCGCGCTTCATCCGCGTCTGCTTACTCCACAGGCTGCAAAACATTCCCACCACGTGCGCTGCTTAAGTTCAGTTTAGTTCAGTTCAGTTCAGTGTGGTTTAAATTTCACTGCTGAAAGTTCAAACACTGAAGAGCAAATCCACCAAAGCGCAGCTCCACAAGTCCTGATCCAAGCAAGCCAGTGGCAACAGTGGCGAGGAAAAAAAAAAAAAAAAAAAAAACACTTCACCAACCGGCCTGGTCCAGGATACCTTGGGATCATCTCTTGGGGTCTTGGATCGCATCAATGGTGCTGCATAGTCTGTAGGGGCCTCGGGATGAGTATTCCCAGGTGGAAATAGAAAATCAAGAAAATAATTAGCGTAGCTGCTGTTCATAGTGTATTTAAACGAGATGCAAAAATGGACTGTTATAGATGAAAATAGCAGTTATATAAACAAACATGTAAAGCATATGAAAGTTTCTAACACAATGTCTGGTGCATTAAGACAGGAGGAGTGTGTTCTACAGGTGGTTGTCAAGCCAGCTCACCTGTGTGGAGCACACTCATGCATCATACTGTTATGCGATGCATTGAGTGTATGCTTTACTAAAAAATAGGTCTTTAATCTAGTTTTAAACTGAGAGAGTGTGACTGAGCCTCAGACATTATCAGGAAGGCTATTCCAGAGTTTAGGAGCCATAAATATGAAAGGCTCGACCACGTAAAACAATTAATTACAAACTAAAATAAATATAAATGTGATTATATGGTTTGGAATTGGATGTTTTATGAGATTATTTACATTTGTTTGCGATTATTTTGCATTTAAATTAAGAATTTTGCAGGATCGCGAAAATGTGTGACTTTTGTGTATTTTGCGTTGGATTCAGCAATCATGGAACCTCGAAAAACTAGGGGTCTGTACAGTGGTCTGCTAACACGCCACAGAAATATGTTTGTAAGGAACAATTTTTATCCAAAATATTTCCGCATCTGGAAAGGGTTGAAATCTGGATTTGCCACTCGTCTTCTTTTAAAAAAAACTAAAGGTCCCCTCTTAGATAGTATGGAGCAACACGTGTGGAGGACTTTATATTTATATTCACTTTTCAGTATCTCTGTAAGAATAGTGTTGATAATAATAAATAAAAAAAATGTTATTGCCTTAAAACATACTGTCACGGTCACATGGGGAAGACAACGGAGAGAAGACAGGGTATTCCTTCACAAGTGTTTTAATTCTGACACAAACAAGGAATCAAACAGGTGAGCGAAGTGCCTGGGTGAAGTTTTGCACACGCTTGTCCAATCGGTGTGTGCGTGATTCAAAACAGTCATAGAATTCGTTCACAATGTTCATGGAGAAATAAATAGTCACTTTCCTTCGTTGGTGTATGTATCCACAGACCACTGAAGCAAGCCTTGATGGAGCACAGGAGAGAAGATCCAGGAAGAGGTGACCATCCAACTTCGATTCCAGCCGGTGAGTGACTGGATGAGGTGAGCATATATAGTGAGTGGGTGATTGCAGGTGTGGCTGATTAGTATTCGGGTGATTGTTCACGGTGTGTGGTGGATGGTGATTGTGAATGGTAACTGGGGCTGATGGAACGTGCAGAGGGTGTGACACATACACTGTAAAAATACTGAGAAGATTAAAAAAAAACATACCAGACCTACCAGTAATTATTAACAAAATTATTTATGCATTTCTCTAAAAAAAATACTACATATATCAGGCAATCATGATAAGTTGTAAATAACTCTGATTTGAACAGGCATGGTTCATCACCACCCAACAGGGAACTGAAAGGTCCCCTCTTAGATGGTATGGAGCGACACGTGTGGAGGACTTTATAGTTACTAATATTTCACTTTCTGAACATCTCTGTAAGAACAGTGTTGAATACCAGTTATTGACTTAAAAAAATACACTGTAAAAATATATATTTTTTAATTGTATATAATTATAGAAATTTATATATAAATAAAACATTAAAACTAACAGTAAACAGTTAAAATAATCAATTTTATTTTGAAAGTAAAGCAAGTAATTTATATACACATACATAGCTAACATTACTTGTAATGTCCAATTTCTGTAAGATTACATTGTAAACCACATATTTTAATGAATAAACTAATAAAAGCTGCTGCTTTATTAAGCTTTTTGAATTTATATGGTAATTGTCCTACAGTATTTAGCACTAGAGTAAAGTAATAATGGAAATAATTCAGACATTATTTTGCTCCACTGTAATCTTAGATGTCCTTGATGAAGTTATGTTTAAAGACTTTACAGGAGTTTAGAAGTTTAAAAGACTCTGTTAAATCTCCTCCAGAGTCTCTCAGGGCCATCAGCCATTCACAAACAATAGAGGAGTGTGTGTGAACCACGTGTGTGAAACGGCCCTGCAGTACCTGCTCCAGGCTACAGAGGCGCTGCTGAGAATGAGTTTAAACACACAATTCGTGGCCTCAGAATGACCAACTAAGGACACCATTACCTGGCACAAACCCCCTGGACAGATATGGTCGGAGATCAAAATGTGCTGTGTGTCAAAGTACGTTCCATTGGGCTAAGTACTGCCCACACAAAGGTGAGCAAATCAAACTGACTGAAGATTGTGCAAGAAATAATGTAGAGGAGTGCAACATCACTCTGTTCACAGAAGAGTTACACACTGAAGCAGAAATCCTTATCACTGAATGCTTTGGATCTGCAATAATAGACACTGCATGCACTCGGACTGTGTGTAGACAAGAATGGCTAAATCACTACATAACTGAGCTCAATCAAGAAGAGACTAATGACCTGAGAAAGACAGAAACATACAGCCATAGACCATTTAGGTTTGGAGATGGAAAAGTGGTCAGCTCCAACAAAAAGTTGAAAATTCCTGCAAAAATTGGACAGATCAAATGTAAGATTGAAACCGAAGTCGTTCCAGCTAACATACCATTGCTCCTAAGCAAAGCCTCTCTGAAAAGAGCAGGAACAGTTTTAGACATGGAAAATGACAGAGCGGTAATGTTCAACCAGCCGGTAGAACTTGACTTTACAAGCTCTGGTCATTATTGTGTAAATATAATAGACAATGAAAGTAGCTCAAAAGACATGCAGTCTAATGAGCAAATTTTGGCAACTGCCGAAGACGTTACACAAAATGTAAAGGATGATGAGAGTGAAATCTTGATCATTTCAGATACAATGAGCTCAACAGAAAAACGTCACATCATGATGAAGCTTCACAAACAATTCGGCCATGCTTCTGCTGATAAACTGCAGCGACTACTTGACAGCTCAGGCAATAAAGATGCTGAATGTAACATCATCTTAAAAAAAGTGTGAGTGAGTGTGAGATATGTAATAGATGTGGTAAAGCTAAACCAAAGCCTGCAGTTGGCCTGCCACTGGCAACACAATACAACGAAACTGTGGCTGTAGATCTACATGAACTTGAACCAGGTGTGTGGTATCTCCACATCATTGACCAGTTCACTAGGTTCAGTGCAGGCAGCATTCTAACCTCAAAGAGATCCTCTGAAATAATCAAACATTTTCTCCATGACTGGATAAGCGTACACGGCCCACCCAAAAAAATATTTAGTGATAATGGGGGAGAATTCAATAATGATGAAGTGAAAGATATGGCAGAGAACTTCAATACAGAAGTAAAAACTACAGCTGCATATAGCCCGTGGAGCAATGGCCTCCTGGAGCGTCACAACCAAACACTCAGTGAAATCATAATGAAAGTGAAAGCACGCATTGGCTGTGATTGGCATACTGCAATGGACTGGGCTCTTTTAGGGCTCTCATCAACTCGTGTTTGGACAGAATCCCAACTTACCATCTGTGCTAATTGATAAACCTCCAGCTTTAGAGGGCACTACAAAGAGTCAATGGGTGGCAAAACACATCTCCGCTTTACATGCATCAAGAAGGTCTTTTATTGAAGCAGAGTCATCAGAGAGGATTCGGAGAGCATTGCGGAAGCAAATACGTAACACAGATGAGAAATATGAAATGGGTGACAAAGTGTACTACAAAAGAGTGGATTGCCCAAAATGGAAAGGGCCAGGAACTGTCATCGGTCAGGATGGTGCAGTAGTGTTTGTGAGACATGGAGGGACTTGCATTAGGGTACATCATCTCAGACTGAGAAAAGTGTACAAAGAAGGTGAAGATCAACATACAACAAAGACTGATGAAGACAATGTCACAGACAATGTACAAGAACAAGACTTTACTGAAAGTAACAGACAGCCAGCAGAAGAAACCGAAATCAATGTACAACATGGGGAGAGACAAATGCAAGACAAAAGGAGGGAGTATGAAGCAGAACAACACACAAGTGATAATGCAGAGACACAGAGTGATGCTAGTATGGAAACTGTGGTCATGCTACAAAAAGGACAAACTGTAAGCTACAGAGATAGAGAAAAGGGTGTTTTACACACAGCTGAAGTCCTGGGACGTGCAGGTAAAGCTACAGGCAAATATAAACACTTTTATATAACCTGTTGCTTATTGAGCCCTCTAGTGTAGCAGGTACCACAGAATCTGCTGACATGTCAAATGTTGAGAATCTGCTAATTCAAAACACTGTTGCTAATGCTAACTTCACTAATGTATGTGAGGATGTGTTTGTAACAAAAGATGTAACATTTGACCTGGCAAAACAGGATGAGATAAAAAGCTGGATAGATAATGATGAAAAAACTGTGGGTGCAGAATATGGATTGCGAGTGCCACAATTTACAGTTTGTGATCATATTTATGTTTTGTTTTGTTGATATGTGATTAAAAAAATACAGCTTGAAGATGGAAATATAACCGTTTTGATTACCAGGGACTTCCTGATGCAGCTAGTCATGTTCGATTGTCACCTCCAACAGCAGCAACACCCTGGTTTGACGGCAGAGCATTCAACTTTCAACATGAACTACCCTCAAAACATTTCCCAACTGCACCATCGTTTCCTCAACCATTCACTGGACTGGACTCCTGTCAGTGAGGTCTGGCCCAATGTCTTCATAGCTGTTGAGTAAGTCTACATCATGTACTGTACCGTTACTGTTTTGTTAAATTATGTTAATTAATGGTAATATTAGGATATCACTTTAGTTTGAATCAGAAGATGAGACTGAAGACGATTGATAATATGCCTCATTCTGATGTTCTAGCCTTGTTTATATTTTGTAAATATTGTATACTTTTAATGTTGTGGAACTTTTTACTCGTGGTATTGAAAATCGTATTCAAGGTAACGTATCGAAGTCTGCAATTCCAGTATCGTGACCACACTACTTCAAACTATTAGACTACAGATTTGAGGATAGATGGAGTAAAGAAATGCTGAAAACTATTAGTTTAGGGATATTTTTTACAACGTGGCCAAAATTTGCAAGAAAAATCTGCATTAATAAAAAAATAACAAGCTCCTCTCAATTTTGTGGTTAATTTTGTGGTAAATTTAGCATTTGTAGAATCACAAAACTCCAGAGCGACTGCTCGACACAACAGCTGTGTGCTTTTCTAGGTAAATTCAGCTTTTTAGTCAGTGGAAGTGAAGACTCAGGGGAATTGATGATGTTGTTGTGTTCTTTTGCAGAAAAACAGCAAGGAGCAAAGCCCGACTTAAGGAGTTGAACATTACGCACATTGTGAACGCTGTACCGGTGAGCAAAAAAGCAAAGGAATGGGAAGACTACTACCAGAAGAAGAACATCACCTACTACAATGTGCATTCAGGAGTCCATGACCGGTTTAATATAGCACAGTTCTTTTCCCCAGCAGCAGAATTCATACACAAGGCCCTGAGCGACCCAAACAGTAAGAGTTGACACACACACATGCTATATTTATCTACAGTTGAAGGCAGAATTATTACCCCTGCTGCATTATTAGCCCCCCTGTATATTCTCCCCACAATTTCTGTTTAATAGAAATAGTTTTTTCAACACATTTCTGAACATCATAGTTCTAATAACTGATTTATTTAATCTTTGCCAGGATGACAGCACATAATATTTGACTAGATATTTTTCAGGATACTAGTATTCAGCCTAAAGTGTCATTTAAAGGCTTAACTAGGTTCATTAGGCAAGTTCGGGTAATTAGGCGAGTCATTATATAACAGTGGTTTGTTCTGTAGACATTGAAAAAGGGGGCTAATAATTTTGACCTTAAAATGGTTTGTAAAAAATGTAAACTGCTTTTATTCTACCCGAAATAAAACAAATCAGACTTTCTGTAGAATAAAAAATATTATAGGAAATACTGTGAAAAATTCCTGAATCTGTTAAACATCATTTAAGAAAAATCACAGGAGG
>CAIGQW010055878.1:0-16085 GCA_903798125.1 Danio choprae | reverse complement strand
TGTGAACTCATTTCATCTTCAATAGAGGACATCTGTCCTTTCTTGTGGAGGAACGCCCTGATGGCAGGATGTACACTGACTGTAATGGGTTCAGGCATCTTAAAATGTGGTCTGTTTCCACCATACAAAACTGTATTTAGGGTTTTAAAGTAGGGATATATCTTGACTGTGACATCACAGATGGTATTCTCCTGCTTCAAAACTCTCTCTTTGGCTGTTAAGAATAAAAGTTGCCGTTAAAGTGTATCACTGCATTATTATTGAAAATATGGTAAATTGCACAAATGTGTATGTATTAACCTTCATCCTCCTTAAATGTAATAATGGCTGCTTGTTCTGATACAATTGTGATAACCTCATCTACTGGACCACCCAATTTCTCAAAATACAGTTCCAGAAGGGTTTTGTTGTTGTTGACCTCAGCTGGAAGATTCTCCACCCGCACACATGTGCTTCTCTCCAGTGCACGGGCTTTTAGATTATTCTTCTTAAACTTTTTATGTGTCTTGCTCTCTTCAAGGAACTTTTCTGCAGCTGTAAGAAATTATATTTTACAGAATAGGCCAGACACATTTAATTACATTTACGATGTCTTCCTTCTTTCAGAAAAACACCATCATAGAACTCTAAAACATTATGCAGATATCAAAATAAATTAAGTTTTGGTGACAAAATAAAACATGAGTAAGTGCAATATGACTACATTATGATGTAAAATACATGTAAATGCACTTACCCCTGGAATTTTGAAAGGTCACGACTGCTTTGCTTAATTCTGGTATAAATTCGATGGAAAAGTCATTCTTAGTAAGAGTGGTGATGTTCTCCACAAAAAGAGTCAATACATCTTCGTTAAAATCATCTGGAAGGTTCTCCAGGACTACAGCACTTGATTCTTCTGGCTTCTTCTCATTCAACTCAGTCTGAAGGGAAGTATGAGCTTCAAGCAAAATCCATATTTATTATTAAATGCCATTACATATTTATTATCAAATGGCATAGCAGCAGTGTGAATTTAAAAAAAAAGAGCAAATAAAATAACATTTTGTATCATTTTGTACTACCATATCATTACCACTGAAATTGTATGTGCTGTATAAATACTTCCTCACTAACAACAAAACAAACTGACCAATAAAAAAGGGCATGCATGTAAACAGTCAGAGATCAAAGTACAGATAATTGATCTTGATCTTACTTGGTTCCTGATATCCACATGCCCGGTCAGTCTGAAACCACATACATTTAAAACATTTACAATTACAATTAAGCCAACTAAAGATATGCTACTAAAGATATGCTACTACCAACTTCCTCAAAAACGCATATACACATCAACAATAAAACTGAATTGATTTAATAATAAACTGTTTTATTTATATATAATGACAAACAGAATTTTATGAAGCCACTAAAAATCTGAGTTTTGACTTTAAAACCCTTGTGGTTCATAATATGGCTTATTTTGAAATAAGTCTACTCACACTTCGTGAAGTGCTGTCTGCTTGTTCCTGTCCATCGCTGGGTTTGTACACATTCAACTTAATTTGCTGAGTTTCGATCGTAATAACATGTGCTTCTTGTGAAAGCACTGCATCCCGGACTTAAACACAGAATAATATACAAATTTAGTAAGATACACCACAACACTTTAAAGCATAGAACATAATACAACACTGTTTTATGTGTTTTGCGTTACGTAATATTCATCAGGTGAGGCCTGTAAGTTTTTCGAGTTAGTCTAAATTACAGGCTTGGAAATACAATCATTGGCAGTCAGTGATTGGTTTAGAGTCTATGCCAGGTTAAGCCTGCATTGTTTGTAAGAATTATTTAATTTCTTTGAATGTCAAGTGCTAGCGTAACTATATTTTTAACGGCAGAATTTCAAAATATTCTACACTTGTATTTGTACAGGAAATCCATTAAGTTTATCGACAGATTCGTTACAATATGACTAGTCTACTCAACAACACGAAACTTAGCCCATTATACTTTTGTATTAATACTTACTGTCAGATGATTTGAACAGAATCGTGGCAGAGGTGCTCTTGTCGTTATATTTCACGACGCAGTCTCCTCCTTGAGATTTCTTCTTACTCTGAAAGTGAATCTGAAGTTTATTTTTTACACTTTTAGCGTGTTCAGGCCCCCAGTCCCCCTCTACAATGATGGGGTATTCGTCCATCGTCCTTTTTGTCGAGGGAATGACTTGCGATCACTGTATATAAGCGCACGCCCTCTTCCTTATTTTCACTTTCGATTCTGCGTCAGTTTCGGGTGAAACCAACACTGAGGCTGTTTTGTGTGCACTTTAGAGGGAGAGAGTGCAGTTTTTTTATGTAAACGTTAACTGAGAGCCTCAGGAGCAATAAATAAATAGATAAATAAATAATTAATTCTGCCTCCAAATTAACTTCGGAAACTCGTACATTCGAATCGTAAATGTATTGCTTTAACACATCACGCTTTAATATCAGATTCGTTACCTTAACGAAGCAAAATACTTATTTCTAAAAAAAACTTTCCACTGCATTTCATTGCTGTCATTAAAGGAGCTGCTGAGATCATTTCAGTAATCGTCTTGTTAACTCAGGTGAGAATGTTGACGAGCACAAGGCTGGAGATCATTATGTCAGGCTGGTTGGGTCAGAATGGCAGACTTGACATGTTTAAAGAAGGGTGATGCTTGAAATCATTGTTCTTCCATTGTTAACCATGGTGACCTGCAAAGAAACGCGTGCAGCCATCATTGCATTGCATAAAAATGGCTTCACAGGCAAGGATATTGAGGCTACTAAGATTGCACCTAAATCAACAATTTATAGGATCATCAAGAACTTCAAGGAAAGAGGTTCAATTCTTGTTAAGAAGGCTTCAGGGCGTCCAAGAAAGTCCAGCAAGCGCCAGGATCATCTCCTAAAGAGGATTCAGCTGTGGGATTGGAGTGCCACCAGTGCAGAGCTTGCTCGGGAATGGCAGCAGGCAGGTGTGAGCGCATCTGCACGCACAGTGAGGCGAAGACTTTTGGAAGATGTCCTGGGTTTGGGGTACATGGCCTGGAAAGTCCCCAGAGATTAATCCCATTGAGAACTTGTGGTCAATCCTCAAGAGGCGGGTGGACAAACAAAAACCCACTAATTCTGACAAACTCCAAGAAGTGATTATGAAAGAATGGGTTGCTATCAGTCAGGATTTGGCCTAGAAGTTGATTGAGAGCATGTCCAGTCGAATTGCAGAGGTCCTGAAAAATAAGGGACAACACTGCAAAAATACTCTTTGCATAAATGTCATGTAGTTGTCAATAAAAGCCTTTGAAACGTTTGAAGTGCTTGTAATTATATTTCAGTACATCACAGAAACAACTGAAACAAAGATCTAAAAGCAGTTTAGCACCAAACTTTGTCAAAACTAACATTTGTGTCATTCTCAAAACTTTTGGCCAAAACTGTACATTTTAATAATCTTTAGACCACAAGGCGTGTGACACCGGCCACTCAGATGTTGTGTAGCTTGAGGTGATTTTTTTCTTTAGGCATCTAAAGCATTCTTACTCCAGCCATCAATGTGTCTTCTAGTGACCCCTTTCTGTTTCAGTAATGCCGAATCAGGACTGAGCAAAACATCACGTTTGTTCATGTTTATCTGGCAGAAGCGTGAACTCATTTCATCTTCAATCGAGGAAGTCTGCGCTTTCTTGAGGAGCAACACTCTGATGGCAGGATCTACCCTGACTGTAATTTAAAGCTTTAAACGTGGCCTGAAAGAATAATGTGGGCTAAATGTAAAAGAGAATAGCATTTTATTCATGAATAAATTTCATTAACAACAACAAAAATACGGTGGTATCTACAGAATCAGCTTACTGACAATTTCAGCCAAGTACATAATTTAATTTTTTATTTATATAAAGTAGGCTTCAGCATACCAGACACAGGATAATTTTTTCACTCATCACCCCAGAACCACACAGGATTTCATTTTATTTAAATCTTATTTGAAAGTGATCATTTATTGTATACCTCGTGTGGAACATTTGTTATTTCTTATGTTTATTATTAATTAATGGTACGTTTAAATTCTGTCAATAAATCCCCTAAAACAAATCTCACCAAAAACAAATCATCATTTCTATGCGTTCAGTGCAAACTTGTTTCTTTTTTTCTGTTTTTAGTATATATAATATATAACATCCAAAAACTCCTGATTAGGGTGGTCAAAAAAATCTTTGTTTTGGTCGTATATGAGGATTCACTTGTAACATTGTAATAATTTGTTTCTGAAAGTAAATATTAAATATTCATATTTATGAATATTCATATCTGCTTAACTGAAACAGTAAAACAACAACAACAACAACCGTTAGTTAGAGAACTGAGATCTCATAATCATTACTGGAAGGTGATCAGGTATTCTGGGTATGCCTGTACATCATGAAAAATCACAAACATGGTTGGATTGTTCACATCATTAGTCACACTGTTATAGAGATCAGCACTATTAGAGCTCTTCACAGGGGGAACAAGAAGACCTGGATTTCCTTGAGTGAAGTCACCAACCAGCACCTTGGCGAGGTACATGCGTTTATGTCCTTTGCTGTCAGGTTTAGAGTAGCCTTGTGCTGAGTAACTCGGGTCCACAGCAAAATATGATCCTTTCCCAAACATGGCTCCTAAAAACAGAGCAATACAGCTGACACAAATAGATTCAAGAGAAAATTAAGTTTATTAGGAAAATTGAACTGATACCGTGTATCCCAGCATAGCTACGATTGAAGCCGTGATTGTTGATCTGATCTGTCGTATCAGGGCCAGTGCCGTGGAAAAGACGCTTCTCGTTGTTTTTGTGCTTGTTTTTGCCTTCCAGTTCCTCCTTTTTGATCATGTAGTTTCTCCAAAGTGTGCTGTTCTGGACTCGTTCAATCTAAAAGCAAAAATTTATATTTAACTTAGAAAACTACTAAAATCCTCCTCCTGAAAAGTGGATAGGAGATTTCCCTTGTCCCTCAGTCTTACTTCAATGATTTTAAATGTTAGACCAGTTCTCCTGAACTCTTTCTCCACTTCTGTATATTCTTTCGAACCTGCTTTGAGTTTCACAAGAACAACTGAATTTTCTTTCATGTTCTCCCAGTGTGAAGGCAAAGAGCTTTGGGATGCAGACTCAGCTGCATCTACAAAAAGAAAAGAAAACATTAATAACTGATTTTTGTACATGATGACATTTTAAATAATATTTAAATAAAAATCCCACCTTTCAGATCTACTCTATTCATTTTAATCCTCGTTCCTCTTCTTTTAGCCTCTTTGTAAACTAAATTAGCCTCATATTCATCATTGTTAATCTTGATTCTCACTGAAGGCTGCTGATTCTGAAAGGCTTGTTCTAAGTCATAATTGGTCAACAGGTCAAAGTTTTCGAATCTCTGCCCATTTTCCTGATACTGCCATTTAACTATAGTTCTCATCATATATGCCTCACGTCTTCTGTTTTCATTTCTTTCCACCTTGCGGATCACGTCCCGAATGCGACTCTCTGCAGTGTGAACGTCTCTTGTCAGACCCTCCAGTGTAATGACAGAGTCTTGACCTTTCTTCTCTAGTTTGACACTGACTGTGAGCTCCTTCTGCATGGCGTTCAGCATTTCTACATTCTCTCTGGTGAAATGAGCAATGGCTGGATCATGGATTGGGATGGTCAAATGCTCCTGTATTATCAAATTGTTGATCAAGTCCCTGGCTTCAGTCAGGTCCTGTGGTGTCTCTCCACACAGCTGAAACAGGGCCGGCTTGATTTCTTCACCATCCACAATCACAAAGTCTTCATTTGCAGAAGATTCTGAACTGTCCCCCCATAAATAATCTTTTTCCCAGGCCCATGTTTAATGAAAAAAGGAGAGATCAATTACTGTGTTTACAAAATTAGAATATATAGGATTAGCAAACTTTAGAATTTTTACTGACCTTTAAGTTTGGTTAACAGACCTTTTTCCTCTTCAACCTTCTCACCAGATCTTCTAACCATGCTTTGGTGAAAATCTGCCAGCATTTTTGCCTGGAATATAAGGAACTTCACAAATGTTACATGCACTGGTTTCTTCTTCTTCACAAAGTCAACAACGGCATCAACCATTGCATCTGCAACATCACCAGAGTCCGCACCACCCTGACCTAAAGGTTTCACAACATTTTCCAAAAAGGAGAAAACAGTAAATAATTCAGACAAATTGTTAGTTAAGTAAATAATCAAAACGTACTTTAACTATGGACCAAGTGTTACCTGTGCCAAGAGCAGGGAAGGCAATGGAAGTAAACCGCTGTGATTCACACAACTTCAGAACAGACAAAACAACTTCCTTTACTGAAGATTGACTATTGCATCCAGAAATATGGATGATGTTTCCACATGGGAGTCTTCCGGATGAGGTCACAATCTCTCTAAGCTGCTTGTTTGATGATGCCACTATTGGAAAAAGAGGGATTACCGGTAGGATTTGAAGTTCATTATATCTCATTAAGTAATATTCATAAACAAGACAAAATATAAATTAAAATATCAAATATTATTTTAAATATGAAAACAAACCAATCTGTGAACACTCATGTTCTACTTGTCCTCCAGCAGCATCTAAAATGGCCTTGGATACTCCTGGATTACAAAGAGAAAATAAGTTGCATTATAATTCTCTGTGAATGAGAAACAAATAATAAATGAAGATTCAAATGAGTAACAGTGTGAGTGAACTTTGGTTTACCTGCTTTTAAAGAAAATGTTTGATTTGAGGAGTTGACAATGGCATCTGTTTTTTCTTTGGTTATGTCTCCTGATGAAACCTCCAGAGTCACCTGACCCAACTGCATAGTGTGAACCCCGAAAGAGGGAGAGGACACTTTGCCAAGAGTTCCTGAACAAAAACAAGAAGGACATAAATGAAAAATCTTTACAAACTATTTTATTTTCTAAATATTTATTGTGACGTAGATATATGTTTGTAAATCATTTTAACAAATTGTACTCAAAAAGTCTTAAGGACATCAGATAATAAAATGTTACCATAGGTCTGAGGTGATTTTTTAGGCTTGACATGCCGATGTGTTTCTTTTGTGGTGGGACTCTGAATTCCATGTCTGAAGATGCTGGTAAAGCACTAATAGATAAAGCACAGAAATATATAAGAAAACATTAACTTGAGAAACTATGGTAGACTAGTTAAAATAAAATGTTTTTATGTTTCTGTATTTTTCCTTCACTCACCTGAACACTCTTCTTGTCAGAAGGGTGCACAACCACAGTGACCTTTTGAAGGTTTGTAGTATTAAATTGCTGGATTTCTGTCAACATGATTTTGCCCACCAGATCTTTAGGAAAGCCAAGATTTCCAGTGCCAATAGCTGGGAAAACTACTGAAGTCATTCTCTGGGTTTCTGCATTTTTTAGGCAGTTTCTAATGATCTGACTGAGAACCTTTTAAAATGTAAAGAAATACTTATATTATAATCTTTAAATAAAAAGTAACATCTAAATACATAAATGAAGCCTAAATATGAGGCACAGTGCTTAATCTCAAAATCGGTAAAATGTAACAGTAATTGAATAGTTTTGTATTTGATTTACACAACACTTATTCTCACCCTGTCCTCTGAGCCGTGTCTCCAAAATGGACAAACTACATGAAAGACTCTGGAACATTTCAGGTTATAACCATCTGTGATGACTATTTCACCATTATTCAGCCTAAATGATTTAGCAGCTCTGTTAATTTCAGACTGGAGCTGATGACCAGCAGCCTGAAGGAGTGCTTTAGAGACGGCACCTTTACTGAGGTCCATATCCTCCGATATAGTGTTGACAATGACATCAGCCTGCAGGAGAAACAAGAAGACATGTTTATCTGGAGGAATTGGCCACCACTGATTACTGTAAACACAATATGACACAATACTTCCCTTCTGACATGTGTGCTGGCATAAAATATAATGTTATCAACAAAATATATATTTTAACAAATTTCCAATTTTAAAAAATGGTACTTTGTTTTAATTGCTTTAATTTATTTAGATTTGCCATATTACATATATTCATTCATTCATTTTCATTCAGCTTAGTCCCTTATTTTTCAGGGGTCGGCACAGTGGAATGAAACGCCAACTATTCCAGCATATAAAAAAATAAAAAATAAATAATATAAATTAAAACTTTGAGCAAAGTTACATTTTTCTTCAAAAGCAACACAGCTTAATCCCATTTCCAACCCACTCCTACGCATTGATACACTTACGCTTGCATCCTGGATGTTCCCTTCACACAGACAAATTTTTAGTCCGTCTTGTGTAGTTTTGGTCTCAAGAACAATCAACCCCTCAGAATTATCTGTTCTGTGACCAGACTGTGAGTGTCCTTGTTCTTCAAATTCTCTATTACTACGACCACGATGGTTTCTTTGGTCAGAGTTTTCACGACTATAACCACGAGCACTTCCACGATATCCATGCTCATAGTTACTATACTCATGAGGTTTGGTTTGATGAGGAAAAGTCATTTTGGGGTTATAAGCTCCAAATTCATTTCTGACAGCTTGAGCCATGGCATTCACAGTGTTGCTATTATTGTCAACCAACTGAATCTCAGTCAGTGTGGAACTGGAGCCACGGTAGTTATGATTTTCAATGTACAGCCGCACCTCTTTGGCGATTGATTCAGTGCAAAGATCAAGAGGACAACCAAAAATCCCTGAGCTGATCACTGGAATTGCAATGGAGGAGCATTTTTTGCTTGAAGCCTGGTTCAAACTTTCCCTCACAGCACGTCTCAGACATTGTTGCACAACTGTACGTTTGTCTAAAGCACTAAATCGAGGTCCAACAGCATGCACCACATATTTAGATGGAAGATGACCAGCGTCAGTTATGACGGCATCTCCAGGACTCAGACGACCATTTATCTTTATGTGTAGGTCACAGTATTCCTGCAGACGTGGTCCTGCAGCTTGGAGAAGTGCAAAAGCTACGCCACCTGTATGCTTCAGATCTTCATTAGCAGCATTGACCACAGCATCAACACTGAGAGTGCAAATGTCTGCTTTCCTGACAGTAACTGTTACTCCACCGGGCATTTGAACCTCACAAGAGGCCTGGCTAAAATCTTTAAAATTACTTTCAGTAAATTCATCCTCATTCTCTTGCAGCATATGATCTTCTTGGAGCACCACTACACATCTTTTGTCCTTTAGCAACATTAAGAGCATCATTTTGCCCTGATCCTTGAAGTACTTCTTTGCTCCTGCCTTTTTAATGGTCAGTGTATCTGTGTGGAGAGATTCTGACAACCTTTTGAAGAAAGTCACAGCTGGGTGAACAAACGTGCGCTGTCCAGACAGTTTGATCCGAGGTCTTTTTGGATCAAAACTCACTTTAATCTCATCAGACTTCATAAAACGCTGCCAGTCTTGTGATTTTTTGTCTTTTATGAATTCAACTGCTGCATGCGATTTGACACGAACTGTTTCTTCAATTCGAGTGTGTTTCTCAATGAAATGTTCTAAGCTCTCACTGACCTCCATCACTGGTTCTCTGAACCCAGTCACTATCACTTTGTCTCTCTGTGAAACATTTATAGTCACAGATGTCTTTGTAGAAGTAATAAACTGATCTTCTAATTGTTTTTTGAGATCCTGCCACTCTGGCATTTGAAGAAGACTTTGATCCTCTACAAGGAGGGTTTTGGATGTAAGTACTGTATTCAGCCTCTTCTCTGCTTCAGCATGTGCTTGTTCTGTGCTCCCAATTACAACAACATCTCCATTTTCAATAGTGTAGACAGCAGTTATTCCATGAGATAAAAACAGATCTGTGGACATTTCATCACAATCAACGGATTTCAGAAAATCCAGGACTGAGTGGCTGATGTTTAATGGTTTCATTTTCATACTTATTTTCTTTTCAAGGAACCAATTCTTGAACAAGAGAATTTCTGTCTGAAGACCTGACAAAACTAATGTGCTTAGTTTTTGATTGTAGTCAATGTGCAGGTGTGGAGAAACAGCTCTAGCACTTTTCAGGCCATCTTGTTCAAGCAGAGAGTACATGGCAGGAGACATCTCTATGTTCTCTGTCACACTGTTTTTCTCTCTCTCCAGCTGATTCGTTGCTCTTTCCAAAATTTTCTCCATGATGGGCTTCAGACCAATTATTTCATGGCTCATTCCTGCCAGAGCTAGGACCCCATTAGAGGCATCCATATCTATGTAAACCTGATCTTTCACTACTGTTTTAACATCGGTCTCCACTTTAGACCACAAGGCTAGTGACACCGGCCACTCAGATGTTGTGTAGTCTGAGAGGATTTTCTTGAAGGCATCTAAAGCATTCTTACTCCAGCCATCAATGTGTCTTCTGGTGACTCCTTTCTGTTTCAGTAATGCCGGATCAGGACAGAGCAAAACATCAAGTTTATCCATGTTTATCTGGCAGAAGTGTGAACTCATTTCATCTTCAATAGAGGACATCTGTCCTTTCTTGTGGAGGAACGCCCTGATGGCAGGATGTACACTGACTGTAATGGGTTCAGGCATCTTAAAATGTGGTCTGTTTCCACCATACAAAACTGTATTTAGGGTTTTAAAGTAGGGATATATCTTGACTGTGACATCACAGATGGTATTCTCCTGCTTCAAAACTCTCTCTTTGGCTGTTAAGAATAAAAGTTGCCGTTAAAGTGTATCACTGCATTATTATTGAAAATATGGTAAATTGCACAAATGTGTATGTATTAACCTTCATCCTCCTTAAATGTAATAATGGCTGCTTGTTCTGATACAATTGTGATAACCTCATCTACTGGACCACCCAATTTCTCAAAATACAGTTCCAGAAGGGTTTTGTTGTTGTTGACCTCAGCTGGAAGATTCTCCACCCGCACACATGTGCTTCTCTCCAGTGCACGGGCTTTTAGATTATTCTTCTTAAACTTTTTATGTGTCTTGCTCTCTTCAAGGAACTTTTCTGCAGCTGTAAGAAATTATATTTTACAGAATAGGCCAGACACATTTAATTACATTTACGATGTCTTCCTTCTTTCAGAAAAACACCATCATAGAACTCTAAAACATTATGCAGATATCAAAATAAATTAAGTTTTGGTGACAAAATAAAACATGAGTAAGTGCAATATGACTACATTATGATGTAAAATACATGTAAATGCACTTACCCCTGGAATTTTGAAAGGTCACGACTGCTTTGCTTAATTCTGGTATAAATTCGATGGAAAAGTCATTCTTAGTAAGAGTGGTGATGTTCTCCACAAAAAGAGTCAATACATCTTCGTTAAAATCATCTGGAAGGTTCTCCAGGACTACAGCACTTGATTCTTCTGGCTTCTTCTCATTCAACTCAGTCTGAAGGGAAGTATGAGCTTCAAGCAAAATCCATATTTATTATTAAATGCCATTACATATTTATTATCAAATGGCATAGCAGCAGTGTGAATTTAAAAAAAAAGAGCAAATAAAATAACATTTTGTATCATTTTGTACTACCATATCATTACCACTGAAATTGTATGTGCTGTATAAATACTTCCTCACTAACAACAAAACAAACTGACCAATAAAAAAGGGCATGCATGTAAACAGTCAGAGATCAAAGTACAGATAATTGATCTTGATCTTACTTGGTTCCTGATATCCACATGCCCGGTCAGTCTGAAACCACATACATTTAAAACATTTACAATTACAATTAAGCCAACTAAAGATATGCTACTAAAGATATGCTACTACCAACTTCCTCAAAAACGCATATACACATCAACAATAAAACTGAATTGATTTAATAATAAACTGTTTTATTTATATATAATGACAAACAGAATTTTATGAAGCCACTAAAAATCTGAGTTTTGACTTTAAAACCCTTGTGGTTCATAATATGGCTTATTTTGAAATAAGTCTACTCACACTTCGTGAAGTGCTGTCTGCTTGTTCCTGTCCATCGCTGGGTTTGTACACATTCAACTTAATTTGCTGAGTTTCGATCGTAATAACATGTGCTTCTTGTGAAAGCACTGCATCCCGGACTTAAACACAGAATAATATACAAATTTAGTAAGATACACCACAACACTTTAAAGCATAGAACATAATACAACACTGTTTTATGTGTTTTGCGTTACGTAATATTCATCAGGTGAGGCCTGTAAGTTTTTCGAGTTAGTCTAAATTACAGGCTTGGAAATACAATCATTGGCAGTCAGTGATTGGTTTAGAGTCTATGCCAGGTTAAGCCTGCATTGTTTGTAAGAATTATTTAATTTCTTTGAATGTCAAGTGCTAGCGTAACTATATTTTTAACGGCAGAATTTCAAAATATTCTACACTTGTATTTGTACAGGAAATCCATTAAGTTTATCGACAGATTCGTTACAATATGACTAGTCTACTCAACAACACGAAACTTAGCCCATTATACTTTTGTATTAATACTTACTGTCAGATGATTTGAACAGAATCGTGGCAGAGGTGCTCTTGTCGTTATATTTCACGACGCAGTCTCCTCCTTGAGATTTCTTCTTACTCTGAAAGTGAATCTGAAGTTTATTTTTTACACTTTTAGCGTGTTCAGGCCCCCAGTCCCCCTCTACAATGATGGGGTATTCGTCCATCGTCCTTTTTGTCGAGGGAATGACTTGCGATCACTGTATATAAGCGCACGCCCTCTTCCTTATTTTCACTTTCGATTCTGCGTCAGTTTCGGGTGAAACCAACACTGAGGCTGTTTTGTGTGCACTTTAGAGGGAGAGAGTGCAGTTTTTTTATGTAAACGTTAACTGAGAGCCTCAGGAGCAATAAATAAATAGATAAATAAATAATTAATTCTGCCTCCAAATTAACTTCGGAAACTCGTACATTCGAATCGTAAATGTATTGCTTTAACACATCACGCTTTAATATCAGATTCGTTACCTTAACGAAGCAAAATACTTATTTCTAAAAAAAACTTTCCACTGCATTTCATTGCTGTCATTAAAGGAGCTGCTGAGATCATTTCAGTAATCGTCTTGTTAACTCAGGTGAGAATGTTGACGAGCACAAGGCTGGAGATCATTATGTCAGGCTGGTTGGGTCAGAATGGCAGACTTGACATGTTTAAAGAAGGGTGATGCTTGAAATCATTGTTCTTCCATTGTTAACCATGGTGACCTGCAAAGAAACGCGTGCAGCCATCATTGCATTGCATAAAAATGGCTTCACAGGCAAGGATATTGAGGCTACTAAGATTGCACCTAAATCAACAATTTATAGGATCATCAAGAACTTCAAGGAAAGAGGTTCAATTCTTGTTAAGAAGGCTTCAGGGCGTCCAAGAAAGTCCAGCAAGCGCCAGGATCATCTCCTAAAGAGGATTCAGCTGTGGGATTGGAGTGCCACCAGTGCAGAGCTTGCTCGGGAATGGCAGCAGGCAGGTGTGAGCGCATCTGCACGCACAGTGAGGCGAAGACTTTTGGAAGATGTCCTGGGTTTGGGGTACATGGCCTGGAAAGTCCCCAGAGATTAATCCCATTGAGAACTTGTGGTCAATCCTCAAGAGGCGGGTGGACAAACAAAAACCCACTAATTCTGACAAACTCCAAGAAGTGATTATGAAAGAATGGGTTGCTATCAGTCAGGATTTGGCCTAGAAGTTGATTGAGAGCATGTCCAGTCGAATTGCAGAGGTCCTGAAAAATAAGGGACAACACTGCAAAAATACTCTTTGCATAAATGTCATGTAGTTGTCAATAAAAGCCTTTGAAACGTTTGAAGTGCTTGTAATTATATTTCAGTACATCACAGAAACAACTGAAACAAAGATCTAAAAGCAGTTTAGCACCAAACTTTGTCAAAACTAACATTTGTGTCATTCTCAAAACTTTTGGCCAAAACTGTACATTTTAATAATCTTTAGACCACAAGGCGTGTGACACCGGCCACTCAGATGTTGTGTAGCTTGAGGTGATTTTTTTCTTTAGGCATCTAAAGCATTCTTACTCCAGCCATCAATGTGTCTTCTAGTGACCCCTTTCTGTTTCAGTAATGCCGAATCAGGACTGAGCAAAACATCACGTTTGTTCATGTTTATCTGGCAGAAGCGTGAACTCATTTCATCTTCAATCGAGGAAGTCTGCGCTTTCTTGAGGAGCAACACTCTGATGGCAGGATCTACCCTGACTGTAATTTAAAGCTTTAAACGTGGCCTGAAAGAATAATGTGGGCTAAATGTAAAAGAGAATAGCATTTTATTCATGAATAAATTTCATTAACAACAACAAAAATACGGTGGTATCTACAGAATCAGCTTACTGACAATTTCAGCCAAGTACATAATTTAATTTTTTATTTATATAAAGTAGGCTTCAGCATACCAGACACAGGATAATTTTTTCACTCATCACCCCAGAACCACACAGGATTTCATTTTATTTAAATCTTATTTGAAAGTGATCATTTATTGTATACCTCGTGTGGAACATTTGTTATTTCTTATGTTTATTATTAATTAATGGTACGTTTAAATTCTGTCAATAAATCCCCTAAAACAAATCTCACCAAAAACAAATCATCATTTCTATGCGTTCAGTGCAAACTTGTTTCTTTTTTTCTGTTTTTAGTATATATAATATATAACATCCAAAAACTCCTGATTAGGGTGGTCAAAAAAATCTTTGTTTTGGTCGTATATGAGGATTCACTTGTAACATTGTAATAATTTGTTTCTGAAAGTAAATATTAAATATTCATATTTATGAATATTCATATCTGCTTAACTGAAACAGTAAAACAACAACAACAACAACCGTTAGTTAGAGAACTGAGATCTCATAATCATTACTGGAAGGTGATCAGGTATTCTGGGTATGCCTGTACATCATGAAAAATCACAAACATGGTTGGATTGTTCACATCATTAGTCACACTGTTATAGAGATCAGCACTATTAGAGCTCTTCACAGGGGGAACAAGAAGACCTGGATTTCCTTGAGTGAAGTCACCAACCAGCACCTTGGCGAGGTACATGCGTTTATGTCCTTTGCTGTCAGGTTTAGAGTAGCCTTGTGCTGAGTAACTCGGGTCCACAGCAAAATATGATCCTTTCCCAAACATGGCTCCTAAAAACAGAGCAATACAGCTGACACAAATAGATTCAAGAGAAAATTAAGTTTATTAGGAAAATTGAACTGATACCGTGTATCCCAGCATAGCTACGATTGAAGCCGTGATTGTTGATCTGATCTGTCGTATCAGGGCCAGTGCCGTGGAAAAGACGCTTCTCGTTGTTTTTGTGCTTGTTTTTGCCTTCCAGTTCCTCCTTTTTGATCATGTAGTTTCTCCAAAGTGTGCTGTTCTGGACTCGTTCAATCTAAAAGCAAAAATTTATATTTAACTTAGAAAACTACTAAAATCCTCCTCCTGAAAAGTGGATAGGAGATTTCCCTTGTCCCTCAGTCTTACTTCAATGATTTTAAATGTTAGACCAGTTCTCCTGAACTCTTTCTCCACTTCTGTATATTCTTTCGAACCTGCTTTGAGTTTCACAAGAACAACTGAATTTTCTTTCATGTTCTCCCAGTGTGAAGGCAAAGAGCTTTGGGATGCAGACTCAGCTGCATCTACAAAAAGAAAAGAAAACATTAATAACTGATTTTTGTACATGATGACATTTTAAATAATATTTAAATAAAAATCCCACCTTTCAGATCTACTCTATTCATTTTAATCCTCGTTCCTCTTCTTTTAGCCTCTTTGTAAACTAAATTAGCCTCATATTCATCATTGTTAATCTTGATTCTCACTGAAGGCTGCTGATTCTGAAAGGCTTGTTCTAAGTCATAATTGGTCAACAGGTCAAAGTTTTCGAATCTCTGCCCATTTTCCTGATACTGCCATTTAACTATAGTTCTCATCATATATGCCTCACGTCTTCTGTTTTCATTTCTTTCCACCTTGCGGATCACGTCCCGAATGCGACTCTCTGCAGTGTGAACGTCTCTTGTCAGACCCTCCAGTGTAATGACAGAGTCTTGACCTTTCTTCTCTAGTTTGACACTGA
>CAIGQW010055820.1:3922867-3937384 GCA_903798125.1 Danio choprae | reverse complement strand
GAGAAGCACACCATTCAGTGAATAGACTCCACTTCAGGGCGTAGGCATGCCTCGTAGAGGGTGCTCTAGCCTGAGTGATGGTGTTAACCACCAAAACCGGTAAGTCACCTAAGTCGTCCGCGCTCCGTCTATGGACCACACGTGGAGGTTCCAGAGATCTGGGCGCGGGTGCCAGATGGTGCCCCGTCCCTGGGAGAGGAGGTCCTCTCTCAGGGGAATGCGCCAGGGAGGGGCAGCCGCGAGGAGTGTGAGTTCGGAAACCCAGGTCCGGTTGGGCCAGAGAGGTGCAACAAACAAGACCTGCTCCTCGTCCTCCCTGACTTTGCACAGAGTCTGTGCAATTAGGCTCACTGGGGGAAACGCATACTTGCGTAAGCCCGGTGGCCAGCTGTATGCCAGCGCATCCGTGCTGAGGGGGCCTCGGTCAGGGAATAAAACAACTGGCAATGGGTATTCTCGGGGGAAGCAAACAGGTCGACCTGGGCTTCCCCGAAGTGTTCCCATATCAGCTGGACCGAGTCCGGGTGGAGTCTCCATTCACCTCGGGATACTGTCTGCCGTGAGAGCGCATCGGCTGCACGGTTGAGACTGCCCGGGATATGAATGGCACGCAGCGAACTAAGACGGCGGCGAGCTGAGACATGCGACGAGAACGTATACCCCCCATACGGTTGATATAAGCTACCGCTACCGTGCTGTCCGTCCTGACCAGCACGCGTTTCTGCTCTAGCACCGGTAAAAAGCGGCGGAGAGTGAGAAACACTGCCAACAGCTCTAGGCAATTGATATGCCAATGCAGGCGGGGTCCGGACCACGAACCCGCAGCTGCATGCTCGTTGCACACGGCCCCCCAGCCCGTGCTGGAGGCATCTGTTGAAACAACAACATGCCTGGACACTTGCCCTAGGGGCACCCCAGCCCGTACAAAAGCAAGATCCGTCCAGGGACTGAGGGTGCGGCGACACAGCGGAGTGATGACCACCCGGTGCGTGCCCACGCACCATGCCCGTCTGGGAACCCGATCGCGAAGCCAGCGCTGAAGCGGTCTCATATGAAGCAAACCGAGCGGAGTGACAGCGGCTGCAGATGCCATATTCCCCAGGAGCCTCTGAAATAATTTCAGTGGGACCACTGTATTCCTTTCGAGCAAGCTCAGACAGGAAAGCACCAGCCTGGCGCGCTCCTCCGAGAGGCGCGCGACCATATCGATCGACTTCAGCTCCACCCCGAGATAAGAGATTCTCTGCACGGGGCAAAGTTTGCTCTTCTCTCGGTTGACCTGAAGCCCCAACTGGTCGAGGTGCCGAAGCACTTTGTCCCTGTGCATAATCAATTGCTCTCGGGACGATGCTAAAATCAGCCAGTCGTCGAGATAATTGAGTATGCGGATACCCGCAAGCCGAAGGGGCGCTAGGGCACCCTCCGCGAACTTGGTGAAAACCCGCGGAGACAGAGAGAGCCCGAAGGGGAGGACTTTGTACTGCCACGCTCGACCTTCGAACGCAAACCGGAGAAATGGACGGTAGCGTGGAAGAATGGAGACATGAAAATACGCGTCCTTCAGGTCTATTGCTGCAAACCAATCCCGAGGACGAACGCACTGCAGTATGCGCTTCTGCGTGAGCATTCTGAACGGCATTTTGTGTAAATGACAGTTCAGTCTGCGCAGATCTAGGATTGGTCTTAACCCTCCGTTCTTTTTGGGCACGATGAAATACGAGCTGTAAAACCCGCAGTTCATCTCAGCTGGAGGGACCTGCTCGATTGCATCCTTCGCCAGGAGGACAGCAATCTCCTCTCGCAAGGGCGTTCACGGGGCTGACCCTCGTGAAATGAACACCCGTGAACCTGGGAGGGCGAATAGCAGATTTTATCGCATAGCTGAGTCTCCGGGTGGCCGGTCTCAGGGACACTTCGCGGTCCTCTTACCGGACTTAACGGCGCCCTGGATCGGGGGCGTCGCAAACCCACGGTTAGCTCGGCATTGCCGCTTGGCCGGTGGATCGGGCAGCGGAAGCGGAGCGGATGTTGGGGTTGCCGGCGGACACCCTCGGCGAGGAGCAGCGGAAGCGGATGGGGCAGCGGGGAGAGCAGTTTTCCGAGCCCGCTGATGGATGACCACTCCCATCGCTTTGGACTGCTCCTTCACCGCCAAGAATTCCTGGGTAAATTCCCCGACGGTGTCACCGAACAGGCCGGCCTGGGATATGGGAGCGTTAAGAAAGTGAGCTTTGTCAATGTCAGCCATATCTGCCAGGTTTAGCCAGAGGTGGCGCTCCTGGACCACTAATGTGGCCATCGTCTTCCCCAGGGCACGAGCAGCCGATTTGGTCGTCATGAGAGCGTAATCGGTTGCCGTGCGGAGCTCATGCATCAAGCCCAAGGAAGAACCACCCCCCTGCAGCTCAGCCAACTTCTCCGCTTGGTAGCATTGATAGGTGGCCATCGCATGCAAGGCGGATGCAGCCTGACCCGCAGCGGTGTAGGCTCTGGCCGTGAGAGACTCAGATAACCTACACGCTTTGGAAGGGAGTTTGGGTGGACCTCTCCAGGTGGAGGCGCCTTGCGGGCAAAGATTGACCGCAATAGCGCGCTCCCCCGGGGGAATCGCCTCAAATCCCCTGGCTGCCCCGCCATCAAGGGTGGTGAGAGCGGGAGTGCACGAGGACCGGGCAGAAAAAGGTGCCTTCCATGCCTGCGTGAGCTCACTGTGTACCTCTGGGAAGAAAGGAACGGGGGGCTTGGAAGGCTTCACCTTCTTCTTAGCCCCCACGTAACACCCATCTAAGCGGTCCGGCCGCGGAGCTGGGGGACAAGCCATCTCCAGTCCAACGGCCGAAGCAGCCCGGGATAACACGGCTAACATGTCCGACTCCAAATCCGGGGTCTCGCTGACAACCCCGGAGGGTGGCAGCGGATCCGGATCGTCATCGGAGCATGTTAGCCCGCCCTCCGATGCAGCGGTGGACATCGCATCCCCGGTGTCATCTAATGAGAGCGCGGCCAGCCCGGAGGATGGACCAGCGCTCCCACTCGAAGCTTGGACAGAGCACACTGAAGAGGAGCGGGGGGTCCGCGGGCCTGAAGGCGACAGAGAAGCCCCCACTGTAACCCTCAGGCCTGCCCGAGTGCTAACCGCATGGCGGGGAGCAGCAGGGGTGGCGCACCCTAATGCTATGATACGCCGCGACCTTAACTGTGCTACAGTCAAGCCCTCGCAGTGAGGGCAAGAACTGTCCGCGAGCACCGCCTCAACATGCCGGACCCCCAGACATGTGATGCAATGCTCGTGTCTGTCATCCGGAGAGAGGAAACGACCGCATCCAGAAACGCACAAAGCTCAAAAATGAGAACTTTTCTGTCAGCCTCAAAATCACATGAAACTTGTTTAAATATGTTTAAAACTGCATATTATGTTGTTTAAAGCAAAAAGAACGATGAATTTCATTGTTTTAAGCAGTTTTTATCACTTTCTGTTTTTGGCTTGAAAAGGCCTTTTCTCAGCCTGAAAAGCAAGAATACTGCATCAGAGCTCAAAAATTAGCACTTTTCGGTCTCCCTCAAAATCACTTGAAACTTGAGTAATTATGTTTAAAACTGCATATTATGTTGTTTAAAACAAAAAGAATGACGAATTTCATTGTTTTAAGCAGTTTTTTTCACTTTCTGTTTTTGGCTTGAAAAGGCCTTTTCTCAGCCTGAAAAGCAAGAATACTGACTGCATCAGAGATCAAAAATGAGAACTTTTCTGTCAGCCTCAAAATCACTTGAAACTTGTTTAAATATGTTTAAAACTGCATATTTTTTGCTTAAAGCAAAAAGAATGATGAATTCATTGTTTTAAGCAGTTTTTTTCACTCTCTGTTTTTGGCCTGAAAAGGCCTTTTCTCATCCTGAGGAGTACAAATACTGCATGAGAGCTCAAAAATGAGCACTTTTCTGTCTCCCTCAAAATCACTTAAAACTTGTTTAAATAAGTTTAAAACTGCATATTATGTTGTTTAAAGCAAAAAGAATGGTGAATTTCATTCTTTTAAGTAATTTTTATCACTTTCTGTTTTTGGCCTGAAAAGGTCATTTCTAAAGCCGATGAGCAAGAATACTGCATGAGAGCTCAAAAATAAGCATTTTTCTGTCTCCCTCAAAATCACTTAATATGCAGTTTTAAACTTATCTATAGAAGTTTTATGTTGTTTAAAGCAAAAAATATGAATTTCATTGTTTTAAGCAGTTTTTATCACTTTCAATTTTTGGCCAGAAAAGTCATTTTTAAGCCCGAGGAGCAAGAATACTGCTTGAGAGCTCAAAACTGAGCACTTTTCTGTCTCTCTCAAAATCACTTGACACTTGTTTAAATATGTTTAAAACTGCATATTCTTAGGACTTAGACCCCCGGACCGCGGCGAGAGAACACGATCTTCCGTACACATTTTCGTACACACAATATTATGTTTAAATTCAGCGGGTTGTCTTGTCTGAGCTGAGGTCGTAGGCCAGAGGGGTCGGGCCAGCACTGGCCTTGAGGGCGGTCGCACCATCGTCTCGTGATGTGGGGGGTGGGGTTCACCCTCGGCTTCTCCCGTGCGCACGCGGGCTGCGGTGGCATCGGGATTGGCCGGCAGCTGCGCGAGGGAGAGCTGCCATGCACGGACGGTGGTGATCTGCACTTGGGAGGACGAAGGCCCGCACGACGCAGGCCTGCGACACTCCAGCCACGGCGGGAGGGGCAGGGCGGGAAACGCCCTTCCCAGTCAATCAATAGCAAGGCGACCCTCAGACAGGCATGGACCCGTGCCCCCAATATGTGTTCAAAAAGTTGATGATCAATGGTGTCCTGCAATTCACATTAGTTCTCGAAGCTAGCTGCGTTCTTCATCGACGCACGAGCCAAGTGATCCACCGCTAAAAGTTGTACTGTTTTTTGTTTCAATTTTTCAGCGGTCCAAGACAGACAACGCTTCGGGGGTGTGACGGGCGCTCCCCGCCCCAGGGTGGGTGACCTGGAAGGGGGAGGTTTGGAACCCACGGCCCTGACGCCTCTCCCCCCCACAGGAGGGGAAAGGAAGACCAGCCGGGTACCCATCGGGAGCCCGCAACGCCAACCTTCAGGTCACTGAACGCATTCGCGACTTTGGGGAGGAGGTAGCCCCAGAAGGACCCACCGCCCCACGCGGAAGCCTATTTCACCCTTTTGGGAATGAAAAGGAGATAATGATCCTTCCGCAGGTTCACCTACGGAATCCTTGTTACGACTTTTACTTTCCTCTAAACGACCGAGTTCGATCGACTTCTCGGCGCTACGCCAGGGCCCCTGGACAGGGAGCCCTGGGCGGGAGCCGATCCGAGGACCTCACTGAGCCGCTCAATCAGTAGTAGTGATGGGCGGTGTGTACAAAGGGCAGGGACTTAATCAATGCAAGCTGATGACCTGCACTTACTGGGAATTCCTCGTTCTCGGGAAACAGTTTCAATCCCCTGTCCCCATCATGGGCGGGGTTCAACGGGTTACCTGAGCCTGTTGGCGCAGTGTAGGCACACGCTGATCCACCCATTGTGGCGCGCGTGCAGCCCCGGACATCTAAGGGCATCACAGACCTGTTATTGCTGAGTCTCGCGTGGCTAACGGCCACTTGTCCCTCTAAGAAGTTGCAGACGCCGACCGCGTGGGGCTGCGTAATTACTTAGCATGCCAGAGTCCCATTCTTTATCGGAATCAACAAGACAAATCGCTCCCCCAACTACGAACGGTCATGCACCACCACCCACAGAATCGAGAAAGAGCCATCAATCTGTCAATCCTTTCCGTGTCCGGGCCGGGTGAGGTTCCCCGTGTTGAGTCAAATTAAGCTGCAGGCTCCACTCCTGGTGGTGCCCTTCCGTCAATTCCTTTAAGTTTCAGTTTTGCAACCATACTCCCCCCGGAGCCCAGAGACTCGTGATTTCATACGCTATTGGAGCTGGAATCACCGTGTCTGCTGGCACCAGACTTGCCCTCCAATGGGTCCTCGCCCATGGGTTTGGGGTGCGCTCATTCCAATTGCAGGGCCTAGAAAGGGCCTGCATTGTTATTTTTCGTCACTACCTCTCCGTGTCGGAAATGGGTCATTTGCGTGCCTGCTGCCTTTCTTGGATGTGGTAGCCGTTTCTCAGACTCCCTCTCCGGAATCGATCCCTGATTCCCCGTCACCCATGGTCACCACTGTACCGACCGTGTGCACTTAGACTTGCATGGCTTAATCTTTGAGACAAGCATATATTACTGGCAGGATCAACCAGGTAGCCCTTCCCGGGTGTGTAAGGCCCGAAGATGTGGGGACAGGGCAGACCCCCTGCCCCAAGCTGGGGAGAGGGACCACCGTGCCACCACCCACCATGCAGGTGGGTGGGCTTTTGGCCGCTGGATTGAGGCCATCACTGGGAAAAAATCATGTTTCACAACAGATCCACCATTGAGACCAAGGGTGGCACAAAGGCAGGCACCAACTCGCGGCGGAACCGTTGGTCCAGGGCGTTCTGAAAAAGACGCACCATCTGAGTCTCCCAAAGAAGGGATGCCGGTGAAGGGGGTCGGCCTCTAGGCAGAGGCCCACCAACCCCTCCACCACTCTTTCGAATGCCCAAAGCGGGGAGGAACCACCCCACCCACAGCGGTACCCCCTTGTCAGAGGATGGGGTGAGGGGCCTGCCCCTGGGGAATTGCATTCATTTCCCATCGGTCAGGAAAAAGGAGATGGGCGGACCGGCCCACAGATGCGGCAGCTCGCTACACGGGTCACAGCCACTCGTAAGGCACACGCATTGTGGGGTGGAGACTGCCCATACATCCTCCGCATTTATTCATGGATCTTGGCTTCAGCGCTCAAAACCAAATTCCACAAAATCACGCGTTTACCAAAAACCCAATGGCAGGTCAGTAATTACTGGTGACGGGCATGCGGACCACCAGGCGAAGAGAGCCCGGGAGACCGTAACCTGCACGGGCAGGTGGTCTACGTCTCGGGTATGGAGGATACGAGGATATCGCTGATTTCTTGTATGAACTGAAATCTAAGCCGTGCTGTTGGTGCCCTGCCTATGAGTTGTCCCTTTGGGTGAGGGTAGTGCTCTGCCACTGGTCGCCCCCCTTGGCGCCCCTTTGGGTGAGGGTAGCGCTCTGCCACTGGTCTTCCCCCCCATGACGTCTCTTTGGGTGAGGGTAACGCTCTGCCACTGGTGGCCCTCATGACCCCCGCAGGGTAACCTCAGTCCACAGAGTAAGGCTTATACCAAAACCCCAATGGCAGGTAAGCAACAACTGGTGGTGGGGGTGAGGACCACCCCCCCCCTCCAGGCGGGGTGGGACGGCATCCGAGCCCAAACTCGGATCCGACTTGGCGTTTTTATTTTTAACATTGACTTTCCCCAAGAAGCAAAGATCACTGCTATATCCGGCTGCTGGATATAATAATGAGATAGATGTTAGAGGACAGAGGCTCCTGCGAGAGCGAAGTTGGAAGCAGACTCTTCTGGGAGTCTGAGTGAGGGGTGTGGGAGGGGCTGGGATTAACTCCTGCGGGAGTCGAGGCCCTGAGAAGACTCCTGCGGGAGTCGGAGCCGGGGTGGCGGTCTCCTGCGGGAGTTGGGGAAGATTTTTTGGGAGGTGAAGACTCCTGTGGGAGAGGGTAAGGGGGTGGGGGGGGGGCATAGAACTCCTGCGGGAGTTGAAGTCCTGGTGGACTCCTGCGGGAGTCGGAGCTTAGGGGAGTGAGGGCCTATGCTGAAAGAAGGGAAGGATAGCGGAAGACTATGCTAGAAGAAAGATATCGGAGAAACTCAACGCTGAAGGAAGAAATTAGCGGAGGGACTCAACGGTGGATAAGAGGGGGAATAGGGAGAGTGATGAAATATAAGGGGAATAAGGGAGAAAAGAGGGGGAGGATATGGAGATGGAAAATTTGTTATAGCGTAAGGATGCAATGCTATAAAAGAGTAAAAGAAGGGGTGGATAAGTGCCGGAAGAGAGATAGAAAGAGGGGTGGAGGATCTCAACGTTGGAAAAGGAAAAAAAAAATGGAGAGAATTTTTTTTTCTAGTGGCCGGGGAAGGGCAGTGACTGACTCCTGCGGAAGTCGAAGCTCAGAGCGACCCCTTGCAGGGGTCAGAGCTGCAGGGCATTACTCCAGCGGGGAATCTGTGGAAGGGGAGGGGGCAGTAGAGACCCCCATAGGAGGTGGCCAGGGCGAGACTCCTGCGGGAGTCGAAGCTGTTTTTAGTCACTCCTGCTGGAGTTAGAGCTGGGGATTGAGAAAAGAAAAAAGGATAGCGGAGAGACTCGACGCTAGAAGGAAGATAGGTGTAGCGGAGAAACTGGGCGCTGAAAAGAAAAAGAAGCAGAGAGACTTAACGCAGAGTGAAACTACTCAACGCTAAGCAGGAGTAATAAGAAGGGGCGAATGGATGCCGAAAGTGAGATAGAAAGGGGGGCGGAGGATCTGAACGCCGGAAAGAAGAGAAAGGGAAGGAGAGTTTTTTTTTTTTCTAGTGCCCAGGGGGGAGGGGGGGCAGTGACTGACTCCTGTGGGAGTCGGAGCTCGGAGTGACCCCTGCGGGGGTCAGAGCCATGGGGTGGGGCGGGGCTTTAGCAAGAGACGGGAAAGGGGAGGGGACGATGATGGATCTTGCTAACGCGTGACTGCTAAGGGGTGGGCGGAGGATAGGGCTGCGGGAGTCAGAGCTGCAGTGGGCGGGAGTGAAGGGGAAGCGGAGTATAGCTCGTGCTTGGAAGGATGAAAGGAAGAGAAAATAAGAAAGGTAGTGAAGGGGCTCCCCGCTAAGAAGAGGGGGAATAGTAGGAAATGGCAGAGTTGTGCTCGTGCCCTTGGACTCTGGTGGAAGGAAGTCGGCTGGAGAGAAACAGCTCGGCTTTCTTAAAGTGGTAGTGGCTGAGGCGGATGTAGGATTAGTAGGCGTCGGAAGACCAACGTCCGAGGGTCTGGATGTGTTGTTGAGAAAGCCCGTTGTAGGCTGCTGTAGTGGCTGCTCCTATTCTGAATGAATGGCTAGAAAATGGTTCGGGGGGGAAGCCTGAGAGGCGGAGAACTTGTTTTAAGTGTTTTTGGAACCAAAAACAAGTTACTGGACGGTTAGCGTTGTCAGTAAAAAGAGGAGCGAGGGGGTTGGGCTCTTGGGTTCTCCTGTAGTGAATAAATGCTAGGAGAGTCTGAAAAGGGTGAATGGGGGAGGGGATGTTGAAAATGTAGATGGAATACCCTTCTCGTATTTGGTCTGTTTTGCTTTGCTTAACAAAGAAAGAAAGGGTTTCTTTATCCTGCAAAGTTAGATCAGATATGGTGGGGTGGATGGTGGGGTTAAAAGTTAATATTTAAATTAGTTCGGAACATCTTAGAAATCCAAATAAGGCTAGGGTGAACATGGCGTTGAGGGTGAGAGCTGTGTGTGTGTGGAAAAGTATCCTTTGCGTAGTGTGTGTATGCACTTGGACAATATGTGGAGGGTAATGGGTTGTCTATGATCTGGAGTGGAGGGGTGGGTTCTCTGGATACCTTTGATAAGAGGGTGGTTTGGAAATTAGAGATGGAGTCTGAGGGGGACCCGTGAATCTTTATTTCACATATCGTTTATGGGAAAATTGGATCCCGCTGAGGTAGCTTCTGATTGTGCTGGCTTATATGTGTTTTGCTGCGTGTAATTGGGATATAAATGAGGTGATGGAGAGGAGGGAGAAGTCTGGAAAAGGTGTTTTATAGAGGGAGTGAAAATGTTTAAATGAGGTGGTTTATGGCAATATCATTTCTAAATAGTGAAGGACTGGTGTTGGGGGGGAATCCGCCTCTGGGACCAGCCTTCGAAACCTCTGAGAGGGTTTGGTTTCTTGCTGAGGTGGAGATGGGGGAGGGGGGGCGGGGTTTCATGGCTAGAGCATTAGATGGTGTGGGGAGAGGCGTGGCTGTGGATAGAGTGAATGGAGGGCGTGCTATAGAAACTTGTGTAGGAAGGATAGAATGATGAATGGGGTCTGTGCTGGTGTGTGCTGAGAGAAGATGGGAAAAAGGGAGGTGGAGCCTGAGAAGAAAGGGTTTGGTTTGGAGTCATAGAGCTAAAGGCAGAGGGTTGAGGTGGGAGGGAAAAAGGTTGAGTTTGTGGAGGGGCAGGAGGAATAGAAATGTTAGGGTGGAAATGGGGAACAGAAGTAAAAAAGAAGCTAAAAAAGGGGACTGTGGGCCAGGAAAAGGTAGAAGAAAAAGGTTGGGAGGAAAAAGGAAAAGTGTTATTGTCCTGGTTGGAATCTTGATGAGTAGAGGTGGGAGGTGTGGTTTGAGAAAGCCGGGAGTCCTGGGGGCGTGGTCTTGAGGGTGAGCGGCTGGTTACGTGTTTTTGTTTGTTTTTCTTTTTTCCGCGTTGGGATGGGTGCAGATACGGTGTGTAGCGTGAGCTGGTTTTCTGGGTGGGTTGCCTTGTTGGTGAACTAAGGGAGGGGTGTGAGTCTGTGGTGGCATTGAAGTAAAGTTTGAGAAGTTCCGGTTTATTGAGATGATGTGGAGCGTGGATGCCAAGATCTGAGAGGAGTTTGCGGAGTTCTGTGACTGTGATTCTTTTGACCGGGCGTACGGATGAAGAGGCTGAGACGTATGAAGAGGTGGGTGAAATATTTTGTTGTCTTGAGGTGGAAGGTGTTGGTGATCCTTGTAGACGCTGTCTGGCGGTTGAGGAGCGTGTCAGGCGGCGGCCTCTTGTTTGTTCCTCAGGCTCGCTTTGAGGGCCGTGTGAAGTTGGGTGGTGTTGAGTCGCTGCTGGTGATCCAGATAAAGTGTTGTCAATGTTATGGGCTGGGTGGCTGGAATAATCATTGTGGTTGTTGGTGGAGTTGTTGAAGCTGTTGTTGTTGTTGTTGTAGTTTTTGTTGTTGTTGTTGTTGTTGTTGTTTTCCATGGTAGTGGGTAGTTTGCGTAAAAATAAGCTTCACTTAAAGCAAGAAGAATGATGAATGTCATTGTTTAAGCAGTTTTTAACACTTTCTGTTTTTGGCCTGAAAAGGCAATTTCTCAGCACGAGGAGCCAGAATATACTGCATGAGAGCTCAAAAATTAGCTGTGTCCCTCAAAATCACTTGAAACTTGTTTAAATATGTTTAAAACTACATAATATGTTGTTTAAAGCGAAAAGAATGATGAATTTAATTGTTTTAAGCAGTTTTCATCACTTTCTGTTTTTGGCCTGAAAACGCCATTTATAAGGCCAAGGAGCAAGAATACTTACTTCATGAAAGCTCAAAAATTACAATTTCTCTGTCCCCCTGAAAATCACATGCTTTTCCCTTAAAACTGGTTAAAGCATGTCTGAAACTGCATATAATGTTGTTTAAAACAAAAATAATTTCATTGTTTTATGCAGTTTTTGTCCCTTGCTGTTTTTGGCCTGAAAAGTCAATTTCTATGCTTGAGGACCAAGGATGTTGCATGAGAGCTCAAAAATGAGCACTTTTCTGTCTCCCACAAAATCACATGCTTTTCCCTTGAAACTTGTTTAAGCATGTTCAAAACTGCATATTTTGTTGATTATAACAAAAAGAATGTTGAATGTCATTGTTTTAAGCAGTTTTATCACTTTCTGTTTTTGGTCTGAAAAGGCCATTTCTCAGCCTGAGGAGCCAGAATACTGCATGAGAGCTCAAAAAGGAGCACTTTTCTGTCTCCCTCAAAATCACTTGCATTTGCCTTGAAACCTGTTTGAGCATGTTTAAAACTGCATAATATGTTGTTTAAAGCAAAAAGGATGATGAATTTCATTGTTTTAAGCAGTTTTCATCACTTTCTGTTTTTGGCCTGAAAAGGCCATTTCTAAGCCAGAGGAGCAAGAATACAGCATGAGAGGTAAAAAATGAGCACTTTTCTGTCTAAATCAAAACCACTTTCTTTTCACTTGAAACTTGTTAAAACATGTTTAAAACTCCATATGACGTTGTTTAAAGCAAAAATAATGATGAATGTCATTGTTTTAAGCCGTTTTTATCACTTTCTGTTTTTGGTCTGAAAGGACCATTTTTAAGCCAGAGGAGCAAGCACGAGAGGTCAAAAATGAGCACTTTTCTGTTTCCCTCAAAATCATCTGAAACGTGTTTAAATGTGTTTAAAACTGCATAATATGTTGTTTAAGGCAAAAAGAATAATGAATTTCATTGTTTTCATCACTTTCTGTGTTTGGCCTGAAAAGGTCATTTTTAAAGCCAAGGAACAAGAATACTAACAGCATGAGAGCTCAAAAATGAGAATTTTTCTGTCCCCCTGAAAATCACATGCATTTCCCTTGAAACTTGTTAAAGCATGTCTGAAACTACATATGATGTTGTTTAAAACAAAAAGAAGGACGAATTTCATTGTTTTAAGCAGTTTTCATCACTTTCTGTTTTTGGCCTGAAAAGGCCATTTCTAAGCCAGAGGAGCAAGAATACTGCATGAGAGGTCAAAAATGAGCACTTTTCTATCTCCATCAAAACCACTTTATTTTCCCTTGAAACTTGTTTAAACATGTTTACAACTGCATAATATGTTGTTTAAAGCAAAAAAGAATGATGAATTTCATTGTTTTAAGCAGTTTTTTTATCACTTTCTGTTTATGGCCTGAAAAGGCTATTTCTCAGCCAGAGGATCAAGAATTGTGCATGAGAGCTTAAAAATGAGCCCTTTTCTGTCTCTCTGAAAATCACATGCTTTTTCATTAAACTTGTTAAAACTTGTCTGAAACTGCATATAATGTTGTTTAAAACAAAAAGAATGATGAATTGCATTGTTTTAAGCAAAACTTCCACTATGGGGAAATGCATGGAAAACGCCACAGCAATTGACCCTTACCACGTTGTTGGTGAGAGGTTTGCCAAGCATCAGCGTGAGCGCACCATCATCACCATAGACGCAGCCCTCCAACGTGTCCCCTGGCCCTTACTCACCTTACTTATCTCCTTAGGTTCAGTTATATTTTTCGGGGAGTCGTAAAAATGCACCTAGTTAAGATCTAGGTATTTTAAGATACGACAGTACGTTGGGAAAGCGTGCTGTCTTGATAGGGAGGACGCTGCGAAGGCCACCTGCTGCCCAATGGGGAGACCTGGTGGCAAGAAGACATATGGACCAACCCTGAAAGGGGGAGTACACATACGAAGGATAGCGGGCAGGGAGGACACGGGCCCGTCAAGAGGACGGGAACTACAGCATGGCTGAGTGAAGCATATGGGATCGCCAGTGGGAATCGCACATAGCAGGCACCTATACCCAAAACGCGGGCTGAACAAGTGGACATGCCAACAATGTAGTGGGCCAGGCACCTGACTCCTCTGCTGAGTCAGATGCTGGGGGCCTCGGAGGAACTCTGTAGGGTTCGCCAGATGGGGAACTGAACTGTACAGACTGATCAGATCAAAAAATGCGCACATATTTTGTGTTAAAGAGAAAAGGCCCCACAAGCGTGTTACAACACCAACCGAATTTCCTCATTCACTGGGGTTAACCAGCACACGTGAGGAAATCGGCTCCACTCGAAGATTATAAAATCTTTCAAATGTATTAGGTGACGCCCAGCATGCAGCTCTACAGATATCTGTTAGAGAGGCGCCGCGTGCTAACGGCCAAGAAGAAGCGATGCTCCTAGTGGAGTGCGCTCTCACTCCTGGGGGACACGGTGAGGGAGATGGCATCCACTATCCAGTGGGCCAACCTCTGAGTGCGGTCCACATAAATACGCAGAGCGTGAACAGGACACAGCAATGAAAGGGCTAGGTCTGCCTCCTCTGAAGGCAGCGCTTGCAGGATCACCACCTGGTCTTTAAACAGTGTGGTAGGAACCTTGGGCACATATCCAGGCCGGGGTCTCAGGATAACGTGAGAGAAATTGGGCCCGAATTCCAGGCACGAATCACTGACCGAAAATGCCTCTAGGTCCCCGTCCCTCTTGATTGATGCCAACGCAACCAGCAGAGCTGTCTTCAGGGATACAAATCTCAGGGAAACTGAGTCAAGTGGTTCGAATGGAGCTCCGCATACTAGCAAGACCCGCTCCTCGTCCTCCCTGAGCTTGCACAGTAACTGCGCTAGTAGGCTCACTGGGGGTAACGCATATTTGAGCATGCCCTGATGCCAGCTGTGAGCCAGTGAATCCGTGCCGAGGAAAGCCTCAGTCAGGGAATAAAACCACTGGCAGTGGGTGCTCTCGGAGGAAGCAAACAGGTCGACCTGGGCTTCTCCGAAACGTGCCCATATCAGCTGGACAGACTCGGGGTGGAGCCTCCAAGCGGAAGCTGCCGTGAGAGCGCATTGGCTGCACGGTTGAGCTGCCGGGGATATGAATGGCACGCAGCGATTTCAGCTGCATGTGACTCCAGAGGAGCAGACGGCGATCGAGCTGAGACATGCGGCGGGAGAGGATACCCCCCATACGGTTGATATACGCTACCATTGTCGTACTGTCCGTCCTGATCAGTACGTGTTTCCGCTCTAACACCGGTAAAAACGGCGCAGAGCTCCAGGC
>CAIGQW010055820.1:3869988-3884862 GCA_903798125.1 Danio choprae | reverse complement strand
CACGGCTGTGTCTATTGTCTAACAAATGGCTAGGTAACACCTTTCCTCGTCCAGTGGCAGGACTCCAGTATTTCATTTGCTAAAATATCCAGTATCTTCATGCTAAAATGTATCATGAATGGGTACTTATATGCTGATGAGATCGGGGCTGTGAAATGCAATTTACCCTGCTGACAACAACACTCATTTGCATGCTTTGTTTTATCCTGTCTCCACCCATGTATGTAAAAATGTATTTAAACTGAGTGCCTGTTTGCACTAGAAGAAGTTTGAAAGATTTCTCAATGAACACCACAGCGATGCCGAGTTCTTATTAAAGGATTCTGCTTTGAACATTACCCGAGAGTCTTCCTGGTTTTGGTCTCTTCTAGAAATTCACAACAGTTTTGGTGCCGTGACCCGGATAGAGAAATTCACTTAAATCAAATTTTCATTTTCATTTTCAACAAATATCTGACTTTACTTAAGACGGAATCGTTCCAGTTCCAGCATTTTGAAGTTGAACATCTGAGGTCACATATTCTCAACTATTTGGTGACTGCAACCCTGATGGAAGTTAAATTTACTTGAATTCTGATTGAAACATTCAGCTCAAGAAAGATCAGACTTCTCTCCAGGCTGAATCTTTTCAGTTCAACTACGATTTGGTGAGTTTTCACTCTATAAAAAGAACCGTACAAACCAGTACATTTGGTACCCTCTGCGCTGTCAGAGAAGAGTTAAACAGCTGTGGGTTTGGTTAGCTAAGTTATCCTCTAAATTTTATCTTAGAGATGAATAAGTAATCCTCTGTTCTCAGGCAGGGAAATTTAGGATTTTTGTGCTAAAATCTGTTATCCTCTGTTCTCAAGCAGGGAAGTTAGCTTTTTGTGCTAAAATCTGTTATCCTCTGTTCAGGCAGGGAAGTTGGCTTTTGTGCTAAAATCTGTTATCCTCTGTTCAGGCAGGGAAGTTAGCTTTTGGTGCTAAAATCTGTTATCCTCTGTTCAGGCAGAGAAGTTTAGCATTTTTGTGCTAAACTCTGTTATCCTCTGTTCAGGCAGGGAAGTTAGCCTTTTGTGCTAAAATCTGTTATCCTCTGTTCAGGCAGGGACGTTAGATTTTTGTGCTAAAATCTGTTATCCTCTGTTCAGGCAGGGAAGTTTGCTTTTGTGCTAAAATCTGTTATCCTCTGTTCAGGCAGGAAAGTTTAGCATTTTTGTGCTAAAATCTGTTATCCTCTGTTCAGGCAGGGAAGTAAGCTTTTGTGCTAAAATCTGTTATCCTCTGTTCAGGCAGGGAAGTTTAGCATTTTTGTGCTAAAATCTGTTATCCTCTGTTCAGGCAGGGAAGTTAGCTTTTGTGCTAAAATCTGTTATCCTCTGTTCAGGCAGGGAAGTTTAGCATTCTTGTGCTAAAATCTGTTATCCTCTGTTCAGGCAGGGAAGTTAGCTTTTGTGCTAAAATCTGTTATCCTCTGTGAAACAGGGAAGATTAACCTTACGTGTTAATATTTGTTAACCTTTTGTTTTTGTTTAGCGTGAAGTGCTAGTAGTTTTGTGTTTGTCCTCTGCATTGCCAGGGAAGGTTAACTGTGTTAACATACAGTCTGTTGATCAGATAAGTTTTTTTTTGTGTTTTGTTTGTGTGGTAACTCAGAAACTCACAAAATGTTTAAAAAGAATGCTAGACTGATCCCCACAAATGAAAAAGGTGGTCTTGCGACTCCTTTGTGGTCAGATAAGGAATTTACATCAATTTTAGGAGTACAAATGGATCGAATAGTCACTGAGAAAGTTAGACAAGGGCTAACTCAGAAATATGAGATCCATCCAGACAAAATTTGGTCTGTAGATGAATGTAAAAAAGTATTAGGTGCCAGCATTCGTAAAAACAATGTAAAAGGCATTATCTGCTGTCACAGAGAATTTGTTTTAGCACTAGCCACACAACAAACTCAGCGAAACTCAGAGCTAGTGGAGCAGATCAAACAGCTCCGTGCTAAAGTAGCATCTTTGACAAAGAAACTAAATCGCAATAAAGTTTCAGATAAGGCTGATGTTGTAGAAATCAGTGAGTCTGATAATATTTATCCAGACTTACAAACTTTCTTTGAAACAGATGTACCTGTAGAGTCAGTGAATGTTTGTGGTGCTAGGAGAAGATCAGAGAGAATTGAGGAAAACGAAAGTGTTTCTTCCAATGCTGCTGTTGTCCGAGTTCAGGCTGTTACCAAAGCCCTAGAACCTAAAGATATAGTAAGACTCTCTCAAAGTTTACCTTCAGCTCGCACAAATTTTTCTGAGTTTAGGAGAGCACTAATCAGCAAAATGCGGCTTTATGACATGTCATTGACAGAAGTTACACAGCTAATGTCTCAAATTCTAACAGAACCTGAATTCAGCAGTTTTGAAGCTCCTGTCTCTGATCTACGACATGCCAGTAAAGACGATTTGAGGGAGGGTGTTTTGAAAACTCTAAAAAAAATATAATGGGACCCAAAATAGATTGGTCCAGAGTCACTAACTGTGCTCGAAAGAAAAATGAATCTGTGAATGAATTCACTGAGAGGTTTTGTCAGAGCCATAGCTTACAGTGGAATTGTGAAAGACCCTGAAAATGTGTTAGATGACAAGGGACCACTAGTTCGCATCTGGTCAGATGGCCTTGTAACTGAGTACAGGAAAGCATTGCCATTTCTAGATCTTACTTGGTATAACAATAACATCAGAAATAATCTAGACAAGTTAGCTGCATTTACAAGATAAAGAGATTGATTTTTTGCTTGATACAGGTGCAGAAATTACAGTAATTCCTATGAAATTGGCTACAAATTTAAACATTTCGTACAACAAAACTAAACTTTCCTTAACAGGTGTAATAGGTTAAGATTCTGTTTTGTTTGAAACCCCGCCCATAGAAGTACAATTTGGCCCAAAAACTCTGACAACAAAATTGCTATGTGCTCCATTAAATACAGGTGCAATTCTAGGCATGGATATACTAAGACAATTACATCTAACTTTAGACATGTCCTCAAAAACAGCTAGCATAAAAATTTATTCAGTGCAAGTTTCTACTGATAATGCAATCACTCCTGAGTATGCTTTCTTACAGAATCATCCAAATTGGGCGAAAGACAAGGATGATTGTGGACTTCTGACAGGTGTAGAACCAGTTAAATTGACAGGAACTCCACCTCCAGTTACGAGACATTATCCAATCAGTAAGGAAGCTATACAGGGAGTGAAACCTATTATAGAAAAATTACTGAAGCAAGGAGTGCTAGTTAAAACTAACAGTACCTGTAACTCACCCATTTGGCCTATAAAAAAAGCTAATGGAACATGGCGACTCACCATAGACTACAGAGTAGCCAATAAACATATTGATAAAATCACCCCATTAGTAGCAGATCCATCTACAATTTGTAATGGTCTACCACTAGATTGTAAAATTTTTACAGTAATTGATATGTCTATTGGATTCTTTTCTGTACCCTTGCACTCTGACAGCCAGACATGGTTAGCTTTCACAGTTGACTATGAACAATACCAGTGGACACGGTTACCACAGGGGTTTCAAAATTCCCCAACCATTTATCATCAAGCTGTCAGACGTGATTTGTGTGACCCAGAATGTCCAGTCAAAAAATCTACTATGATTCAGTATGTCAATGATATTTTGATTGCCTCGACTGATCATGAGGTACATAAAACTGAATTGGCAGCATTGTTGGACTATTTGCATAAAAAGGACATAAATGCAGCTTTCACAAAGCTCAAATTGCTAAAAACCAAGTTACATTTCTGGGTCAAACAATTGGTACAGGAAATAGATCCATTACACAGGATCGAGCAGCTTCAGTAAAAATAATACCTCCACCTACTACCATTAAAGCACTCAGATCATTCTTAGGAACAGCAGGTTACTGTAGACCGTGGATCGAAGAGTATGCCTCAATTGCCCAGCCACTCTATGACTTATTGAAAGGTCAGGTTAAAGATTCTGATACCTTTTGTATGGAAGAAACCCAGCTTAACGCTTTCAATAATTTGAAGAGAGCACTATGTCAAGCACCAGCATTAGGAATTGCACAATCAGATAGGCCCTTTGTGCTTTATGTTCATCAACACTCAGGCTTTATGACAGCATGTTTAATGCAAGATCATGGGGGCAGTTTACGCCCAATTCATTACTATTCTGGTAAACTTGACATAGTCGCTCAAGGTATGGGTCCATGTCTTAGAGCAGTGCAGGCAGTTCATCTAGCTCTTCAGGCTTCAGCAGTAATGGTGTTAGGTCAGACTGTAAATGTAAGATGCCCTCACACAGTGTCTGCACTAATGAATCAAGCAAAAGTCACTTCTGTCACTTCTTCTCGTTGGGGAAATTGGTTAATGACTCTCACAGCCCCAAACGTTGTTTTACAGCATGCACCGATCACAAACCCATCCTCATGTATGATGTCTGCATTGACTGAAGTTGTGTTAGAGGATGAAGGAGAAATAACTCATGATTGTGTCACGCTTACATATAACCCTACACGTGAAGTAGCAGAAACGCCCATAGAGAATGCAGAATGGGAGTTGTTTGTTGATGGTTCAGCACAAATCATTGAAGGTAACAGACGAGCAGGTTATGCCGTAACTTCCACCACAGAAGTAATAGCTACAGGCCGTCTTCCAGATCACTTGTCAGCTCAAGCTGCAGAACTAGTAGCCTTAACTAGAGCATGCACGCTAGCTTCAGGAACAGTTGCAAATATTTACACTGATTCCAGATATGCTTTTGGGGTAATTCATGATTTTGGTGTCATTTGGCAAAGTAGACAGTTTCTAACTTCTGCCGGTTCCCCCATTAAGCATGCTGGATTAGTGAAAGATCTAATGTTTGCCATGAAACTCCCTAAGAAATTGGCAGTGATTAAAGTGAAAGCACATCTCACAGCTAATACAATGGAAGCTAAAGGTAATGCTCTTGCTGATGTAGCTGCTAAACAGGCTTGTTATTATGCTAATGTACAAGTATGTTCAGGTAGTACAGCACAGAAAACATTTCTGCCTCCTGAATCAATCATTGATCTGTACAAAAATGTTCCTTTATATGAAGCATGGACCTGGTTAGACAAAGGAGCCACAGTGGATTCATCTGGCTGCTGGACTAAAGAGGGAAAATATATTGCTCCCGAATCACTGTTGCCATATTTGGCTCAACAAATACACAATTTGGGTCACAGTGGTTCAGCAACCATGAATTACAGGTTCTCAAATCAATGGTGGAATCCAAAATTCAGAAGTGTAGCCACCGAAACAGTGAAAAGATGTGTTACATGTCAGAAAAATAATGATGTGCCAGCAGCAACACATACCCTAGCTCCACTGGGGCCATTTCGTCACCTGCAGGTCGATTACATATCATTACCTCCCTGTAAAGGAAAAACTGATGTTTTGATAGTAATAGATAAGTTCTCGAGATGGGTTGAAGCTTATCCAACAGGATGTGCTACAGCTGCACATACTGCTAAATGTCTAATCACTGATTTTATTCCCAGATGGGGATTACCAGATTCCATTGACTCAGATCAGGGTACACACTTCACAGGACAGGTAGTCAAGGAAGTGTCTAAAATGTTGAAGATTAAGTGGAATCTTCACTGCCCCTACAGACCACAAGCATCAGGACAGGTTGAACGAGCTAATAGGACAGTTAAAACCAGGCTAAGCAAAATGCATCAGGAAGGAGTTTCATGGGTCGAAGCACTTCCAACGGTACTGTGTAGTATGAGAGCATCACCTAACAGATCAGTAGGACTGAGCCCTCATGAGATTATTACTGGACGCCCAATGCAGATGCCAGGTGTAATTGATCTTAGAAATGCTGATGTACACATTGTCTCAGATGCTCTGATAGCTTACTGTGAAAATCTTACAGAGTCTGTACAGAATGCCAGAGAGAGAGTTGAGTCGTGTTGGCAGAATCCACCGGAAGGTGGACACACAATCATCCCAGGTCAGTGGGTCATGATAAAGTCATTCAGAAACAAGCCATTAGAGCCTAAATGGCATGGACCACATCAAGTGATGTTGATTACAGCAGCTGCAGTGTTGTGTCAGGGAAGAAAAACTTGGACACATGTCTCACATTGTAAGTTTGTTCCACCACCTACAGGGATAAGATAGGACACACGAAACAGTGGGGTGCCCAGGGAAGAACTGGTCCATTAAGGATCTGGGGCCACCCCTGGGTGAAGACACCCCAAATAGGTCCTCCCCATTTATTAGTCCATCCTTGCCTCACTGTTTCTTTAGGTGTCATGGGAATTAAGAAATAGGGAAAGAAGGAACAACTATAGCAGAGTTAGATTGAACAGAGGATACAAAACTAGTGTTTGCAAATTTTACCTTTTTTCTTTTTGCAACAAATTGCAGCAAATACTGTTTCGTCGCCTTTTGTTTTTCTTTCATATTCTGTGCAAATACAACATGTTGTCCCGAGACCCATAGACACCAACCTTCTCACCTGCAAGTCTAGTCACAACCTTCAAGAGACAACCAGACTCACTGCTAACCAACCGTCACAGAAGAATACACAACACAGAGAACTACATACAAGAACTTCAGTCATCCATCAATTTGATCAAGATTGTCGTACTAGTGATCATCATGAACATCGTACAAGCCATAGACTCACAAAGCAACATATTCTTAGAGCTGATAAATATGTCAAGAAATGCCTTGTTTGCTGGAAAGAACATCTGCATGCCACACCCACCTTCAGTAGGAGCAGAAATCCCCTGGGTGGCACACCCCATCTCCAACTGTGACACGTGCACCTTATTTTAAATCAGTGGTGTATGATTCCTTCACCAACAGGAACCTTTTGGTTATGTGGAACTTCAGCCTATGACATCCTTCCCAGCCAATTCAACGGCAGGTGCAAACTGGTTTATGTTCTACCGGCTATCAGAGAAAATACGCACTACACCCCAAGCTCTCTACATCTGCATAACTCAGCCACAAAGGAAGAAGATGGCTGCATTCCAGGACTCACTTGTGCACAAACATGGTGGTCAAGAACTCTTGGAGCATTAATTCCGTCTCATGGTGTTATGCAAGCCCTAAATCAAGTCAGAAGCAAAACAAGGAGGAGCTTGCACCATCATAGGCCCAGAGTGCTGCACCGGATTAATGGATCCAACCAAGAACTTGAACAAAATTCAACAAGACATACTTGATTTTTCAGTAAAATTGCACCAGATGACTGAAGATAATTCTTCATGGTTTGGAAACCTGTTAGGTAAACCCTGGCTGTGGATCAAGGAAACAGCTATTCTTCTATTGCTTTTCCTACTGTTGTACCATCTTTGCATCCACAGTATCAAATGTTTTACTCAACATTTGACCCACACCCATAACCAGGAAATGACAATTCCAACCAGAACAGAATATTACCAAGAAATCCAAGGACTATAGCGGCATGTTTGCTCCTGTGTCAGTATGCCGTTTGTAAATATAGAAAAAACACAGAGCAAGTACTACGAGCCTGTAACCACAATACGTTACAAGAATGAACTTTTTTTTCTTAAGTGTCTAAATTTGTATTTTGTGAGTTATTAGAACTCTCAAAGGGGGAACTGAAAGATTACAAATTTCTTTAAATATATAAAATACATTGTAAAATGCATTCTGGTGAAGTCTATATATGTGAGAGTTTCATGTCTCCAAAGTAATGCAAATTGTAAGTTTCAAAGCACGGCTGTGTCTATTGTCTAACAAATGGCTAGGTAACACCTTTCCTGGTCCAGTGGCAGGACTCCAGTATTTCATTTGCACGCTTTGTCTTGTCACGCTTTCATGCTAAAATGTATCATGAATGGGTACTTATATGCTGATGAGATCGGGGCTGTGAAATGCAATTTACCCTGCTGACAACAACACTTTCATTTGCATGCTTTGTTTTATCCTGTCTCCACCCATGTATGTAAAAATGTATTTAAACTGAGTGCCTGTTTGCACTAGAAGAAGTTTGAAAGATTTCTCAATGAACACCACAGCGATGCCGAGTTCTTATTAAAGGATTCTGCTTTGAACATTACCCGAGAGTCTTCCTGGTTTTGGTCTCTTCTAGAAATTCACAACAGTGGACATAGCAATAAAGGGCTGGGTCTGCCTCCTTTGCAGACAGCGCTTGCAGGTTCACTACCTGATATAAAGGAGTGGTAGGAACCTTGGCACATAGCTGAACCGGGGTTTCAGGTAAACGTTAGAGTAAGCCGGTCCAAATTCCTGGCACGATTCGCTGACCAAAAATGCCACCAGAATCCTAACCCTCCTGAATGATACCAATGCGACCAGCAAAGCTGCCTTCATGGACAGAAGCTTATAGATACTGAATCGAGTGGCTCAACGGACCTAATCATAACCGCTGGGGCTAGAGAGATCCCAAGAGGGCAAGAGAGGGGGGCGGGGATAGAATTAACCATCTTGCGCCATGCACCTCTGAGGAACCGGGTGATGAGGTTATGCTTTTCCAGCGCGCTGCCAACCGCTCCTCCACAGAGAGCCAAAATAGCAGCACGCCAAACCTTCAGTGTGGAGGGTGACAGCCTGCGCTCCAGCTATCCTGAAGGAAGAAAACACAACACTAATCTGCCATGTCCGGGGTTCTTCTCAGAGAGAAGAGCTCCACACAATGAATAGACTTCACTACAGGACATAGGCTTGCCTAACAGGGTGCTCTAACCTGAGTGACGGCGTTAACCATCGAGTGATAGGTCACCTAAGTCTTCCGCTCTCTGTCTAGAAACCATCATAAAGGTTCCAGAACCCTGCACGGGTGCCAGAGAAAAGAAAAAGGAAAAATGAAATGCTTCTTCCAGGGAATTTGTCAGGGAGGGCCATGATGAGGAGCGTAAGTCCGGAAACTCAGGTCTGGTTGGGCCAAGGAGGCACAATGAGCGAGACACGCTCCTCGTCTCCCCGACCTTGCACGGAGTCTGTGCGCGCAGGCTCACTGGAGAAAAAAAACACATATTGCCTAACCCCGGAGCCAGCTGAGAGCCAGTGCATTTGCGCAGAGCAGGGAAAGCAGCTAGCGAAGGGCCGCTCGGGAGAAGCAGCAGGATGACCTGGGCTTCTCTAAAGCGTGCCCATACCAGGTGGACCGTGCCAGGGTAGAGTCTCCATTCTTCTGGAATGTAACTGTCATGAGAGTGTGTAAGCTGGCATAGTAGAGCTTGTCTGGGATATGAACGGCGCAGCTATTAGGCGCATGACTCCGGAGGAGCAGATGGCGAGCGAGCTGAGACATGCGGCAGTAGTGCGCATTACCCAAATGGTTGATGTATGCTATCGCAGCCGTGCTGAACATCCTAACCAACACTTGTTTCCCCTCCCGTACCGGTTGGAACCGGCGGGGAGCGAGAAACACTGCCAACAGCTCCAGGCAATTAAAATGCCAATGCAACCGAAGTCCGGTTTAGGAACCTGTAGCTGCATGCCCGATACATACAGCCCTCCAGCCCTTACTGGAAGCATCTGTCAGAATGACAGCATGACTGGACACTTGTTCTAAGGGCACCCAGGTCCGTAGAAGGCAAGGTCCATCCAGGGACTGAAGGTGCGGCAACACAGCATGGTGATGGACATCCGGTGTGTCTCCGCGGCCATGCCCATCTGGGGACCCGATCGTGAAGCCAGCGCTGAAGTGGTCTCATATGAACAAATAAGCGGCATGATAGCAGCTACAAATGTCATATGCCCCAGGTCAACGTCAAAAAACGTCAGTGAGACCACTGTAACTGCCGAATTTATCAGACAGGGCAGCGCTTGCCCGATGCACTGTTAGCAAGCGCACCGTGATCGAGACCGAGTCCAGTTCCAACCCGAGATAAGAGAAGCTCTGCCTGGGGGAGAACTTGCTCTTTCTCGGTTGACCCGAAACCCCAACAGGCCGAGGTGCCGGAGCACCAGGTCCCTGTGCATAATCGACTAGTTCAAAGACCTGAAAAAATATAAACCAGTCAATGAATAATCAAAAAATGCCGATGCTCGTGCACCGAAGAGGCACAGGGCATCCTCCACGCATGGAAACAGGGAGAGCCCGAAGGGGAGGACCGTTTACTGCCATGCTCAGCCCCCATTGCACACCGGACAAAACACGGTTTATGGAGGAGAGTTTTAAGCGAGAGATGGAGTGAGCGTCCTACAGGTCTATAGCTGCAACCAATCCCACGGACGGACGCACTGGGGGACGTTTCTGCATGAGCATCCCGATCGGCATCCTGAACAGATGACAGATCCAAACGCGCAGATAGGATTGGTATAACCTAACGCTCTCTGGGTACAATAAAGTGGGGGTGTAAACCTACTCTTCATCTCGGCTGGAGGGACCGGCTCGATTGTATCCTTTGCTAGGAGGATAACAATCTTCTCACACGAGACAGGTGTGGCATAGCGATGACCACTTAAATACACACCTGTGAACTCGGGAGGCCAACAGGGAATTGAAACGCATAGCCGAGTCTGACCATCCACATGAGTTACTATGACGGGCTGAGCAGCACTAACCAGGCTGACAGAGACCGAACGAGCAGTATCACCGCAACGATCGCTGACGTACCCGCAAAGGGGCAGCTTCGGGAATGGGGAGCGTCTCGAGGAAGAGCTGAATATAAGAGATTGACTCTTACCTTCCTCCCAGGATCCCGCGGAGAGGCTGGAGGTGCGAGAGAAGGAGCCCATCTTCTGGTGCCCTCAAAGCCTGGGGCGAAGTGCACTAAAGCTGAGAGCTGGAAGGCAGCGCATCCCATGCTAGCAGCAATTAGGCTTCCACACCCAGAGGGAGGAAAAGCCGCTCTTTTTTTGAATCGCTACATTCATTTGCCGGGGGAGGCCCGGCCTTCCCTACTGGGGAAAGAACGGTCCTCCTTCTCTCCAAGTGGCCTGCCACAGATTCGCTTTGCGATCTGATTACCGGACTTAACGGCAACCTGTGATGGGAGTGTCAACTTCTCACAAGGAGATGGGGGGGGCTCGGCGCGTTCACAAGCCAGTGGAACGGGCTTTAATGGCGAAGCGTTTTGGAGCCGCAGAAAGAGCACTCTCGGTGAGGAATAGCCAGCGCGGATGGGTCTGGTGGGGGAGCAGTTTTCCGATCCCACCGAAGAAATGACCTGATCCATCGCACATGGCTGATCTGGGAAGTCCTCAATAGTGTCGCCGAGTAGGCCTGCCTGAGATATGGGCATGCCAAGATATCTGCCAGGGTAAGCCAAGGGTGGCATTTCCGGACCACTTGTGTGGCCGTCGTCCTCCCCAGGGCACGGGCAGCTGACTTGAAGGTCATGAGAGCATAGCCGACCACCGTGCGGTGCTTACGCATAAGCCTGGTGAGGAACCGCCCCTGTACAGCACAGCCAGGTGATGCCGTGATGCAGGGCAGAAGCGGTATGGCCCGCAGCAGTGTGGGCTCTGGCCATGAGAGATACAGATAACCCACCTGCCTTGGACGGGGGTCTCAGCCCAGGGGACAGGAAAGCCCAGATCGACCTCCGCTGTCGCATCATCTCACGCACTGGTGAGTAAACTGGTTTCAGTCTTGAAATCAGGTTGGCAGATAGTGTCTTCAGTCTCGTGAGAGGCTCTGAAGCAAAAATCTAATGCTCACTGCTCAGCTGCCGGCTTTTATAGCCCACTAATGGCTAATTGCTGTCAGCTTTGGAGCTGAGCTCTGCCAATTCATTTGGCATTCATTGGCCCATTTTCTTACTCTTCAGAGTGATTGGTCTGGTAAGCTCCCATATGTCTGGTTCCAGAAACATGTTGGAGTTCCCATGATGGGGAACATAAATTAGCTTGTATCGCTTAACTTCTCTGGCTGAACAGAATAGCATGTAATGCTTAACTTCCCCGCCTAAACAAGGGATAAACATTTTTTTTCTATTGAAATAGAGGATAGCTTTTCTGTTAAATAAACCCTGCAGCTGTTTGTTAACTCTTCTCTGATGGAGCAGAGATAACCATATGTACAGCATAGACTGGTATGTATGGTTCTTTTGATAGTGTGAAACTCACCAAATCGAGGTTGATCTGAAAATATTCAGTCTGAAGTGAAGTCTGATTTTTGTATTTAGGTATAATCAACGTTCGTCAGGGTTGCAGTCAGCAAATAGTTGAGAATTTGTGACATCCACTGAGTGACTTCAAATTACCGTTGAGCTGAAAAGATTCCGTCTGGAGTGAAGTTTCCTTGATCTTGAAGTTTCAAATTGAATTCAGTCGGGCGGCCGACTTGAAGGTCATGAGAGCATAGTCAAACACTGTGCGGTGCTTACGCATAAGCCTGGTGAAGAACCGCCCCTGTGTAGCACAGCCAGGTGATGCCGTGGTGCAGGGCAGAAGCGGTATGGCCCGCAGCAGTGTGGGCTCTGGCCATGAGAGATACAGATAACCCACCTGCCTTGGACAGGGGTCCCAGCTTACCCCTCCAGGTGGCGGCGCCCACCACCACCTGAGGAATAGCTTAGTACCCACTGACCGCTTTGCCATCAGGGGAGGTGAAGGCGGAAGTGCACGAGGACCGGCTGGAGAAAAATGCCCTCCAAGCCACCTGGAAGATTCATCTTACATCAGCCCACACATCACAACTTCTATTCGGTCCAGCAGTGAGACTGGGGGACAAGCCATCTCCAGCCACACTGCCGAAGCAGCCCAGGAAGCGCAGCCATCATGTCTGACTCGATAACCGTGAACATGCATTGCACCCCGTAGGATGGTAGCGAGCACGGTTTGATCTGAGCATGACAGCTCGTCCTCCGATGTTGCGATGGGCGTCTGATCTCCGGTGTCATCAATCGGTGGCGCAGGCATCCCAGGGGATAAACCGCACAACCACTCGAAGGTTGGATGGAGAGTGCTGTGAAGGAGTGGGGGGTCCGCGAGCCCGAAGGCAACAAATAAACCCCCACTGTGTATAATCAACGTTCGTCAGGGTTGCAGTCAGCAAATAGTTGAGAATTTGTGACATCCACTGAGTGACTTCAAATGACCCTTGAGCTGAAAATGTTCAGTCTGGAGTGAAGTTTCCTTGACCTTGAAGTTTCAAATTGAATTCAGGTGGATTTCAGTCTTCTGTGGCAAATTGTTAAGAATTTGATGATTTCAATCTCTGTCCCGGTCACCACACCAAGTTTTTGAAAAAAAAAGAACCCAGTCCAAGAGACTCGAACAAGCAGAATTTCTTTATTGAGACATGTTGGTTAGTCTGCAGTCAAACAAGTTTGAAGCTATTCTGATTTGAAACAAAGATGTCCTGTCTATAATGTGTTTTTAGGAGGAGGGGAGTGGCTAGGTGGAGATGGCTGAACAAAGCATGTAAATGAAGTATTAGAGTAAGCAAGATAAACAGCATTTCCCAGCCCTGATCTCATCAACATAACAGTGCCTATTCAGATATATAGGTGTTATTTCATTCACTCCTGATTAGATTTAATACTAGGTGGCTTTCCCAGAGAGGAATAGTGCAGTTTAAATATACTTTTAAAACAAAAAAAAGACAGATTTGTACCTCTCCTTGTCACTTACAGTAATAACTTTAAACAAATTACACAAAGGGCATCACGGTGGCGCAGGGGGTAGCACAATTGCCTTACAACATTTCTGTGTGGAGTTTCCATGATCTCCCCGTGTTCGTGTGGGTTTCCTCTGGGTGCTCGGGTTTCCCCCACAAGTCCAAAGACATGCGCTATAGGTGAATTGGGTAAGCTAAATTGTGAATAAATGAATTACACAAAGGTCAGACCAGTGGACAACTGTAAGGAAACATTTTCTTTGTTAATGCATTTATGTACACTGTAGCCTCATGGCCAATGCTATTCTCCTGTTTGTGGTTCACTCCAGCTATATAGTAAATAGCAGAGTTTCACTGAGGAGACTAACTGATTCAACATAAAAACACAAGTAAGGTGAAACAGTTTTTATAACTCCACCATTGTTTTCCATTGTACACAAGATATCAGGCCTAGAATGCATAGAGCATCTACACTCACAAAGAAAGTGTTTCCCACTTACAGAAAGACATTCAGTAAGGAAAAACTAAATTAGCCTAGGTGTACTTTTTTAGTAACACAAACAACTAATATATGTTTTTAAGGAAATTAAAAAGTGTCTACCAGAATTACAAATGTAAAAATGCAATCTGCCTATTAACCTTGGATATTAATTTATTTAGGTCATAACCAATGGGTTATTTACTGGAAGTATTTTCATCCAATCAGGTCGATCAGTTTAGTTAATAAATGTTGGGCATTTAAAGAAGATAAAGATTTATTAGAAGATAAAGAAATTCCTTCTTGTTAGTTTGATTATTTTCCCTTTTAGTTTTCTCCCTTACTACTTTGTTTTCCATCTCTAACTATCTGTTGACTTCTTATTAATGTTTTAACAGTAATAAAGAGCCTCATTTTCTTGCTACGTGCAAGTTTCAACTTTCTTTTTCATTCTTAAATCATGCTGAATCATCATGAGATTAAATGCCATTATTGGCTATGATAATATAATATATCATAATGTAGTTGAGATATAAATTATATTACCTCAAAATGTAATAAACAAAAAAATATATTTTATTACTGGATATTAGAGTCTGCTGAGTAATTTTATATATAAAAAAAAACTGATTATCCACTTACTGATCATTATGAAGTCACGTTTTGATTTGGCCCTGGGCGGAATTTGTTCTTACATGTTCACTGTGTGCACAGGATCAAGTGTAGTGGTTTCCGGCTTTTCTCTTACTGAATCAAACTTAGTCTGGAGGTTGTGAATATCAGAAGAATATACTTTATTGGAATATTTTCCAACAAAGCAGAGACAGCCTGGAGCAGACCCATCT
>CAIGQW010055820.1:3837746-3869220 GCA_903798125.1 Danio choprae | reverse complement strand
TATACAGTCGTGGTCAAAGGTTTTAAGAATTACATAAATATTGGAAATTGGAAAAGTTGATGCTTAAGTTTTTATAATAGCAATTTGCATGTACTCCAGAATGTTATGAAGAGTGATCAGATGAATTGCATACTCTTTCTTTTCCATGAAAATTAACTTAATCCTGAAAAAAACTTTCCACTGCATTTCATTGCTGTCATTGAAGGACCTGCTGAGATCATTTCAGTAATCATCTTGTTAACTCCGGTGAGAATGTTGACGAGCACAAGGCTGGAGATCATTATGTCAGGCTGATTGGGTTAGAATGGCAGACTTAACATGTTGAAAGGAGGGTGATGCTTGAAATCATTGTTCTTCCTTTGTTAACCATGGTGACCTGCAAAGAAACGCGTGCAGCCATCATTGTGGCTACTAAGATTGCACTTAAATCAACAATTTAAAGGATCATCAAAAACTTCAAGGAAAGAAGTTCAATTCTTGTCAAGAAGGCTTTAGGGCATTCAAGAAAGTCCAGCAAGTGCCAGGATTGTCTCCTAAAGAGGATTCAGCTGCGGGATTGGAGTGCCACCAGTGCAGAGCTTGCTCAGGAAGGGCAGCAGGCAGGTGTGAGCGCATCTGCATGCACAGTGAGGCAAAGGCTTTTGTAAGATGGCCTGGTGTCAAGAAGGGCAGCAAAGAAGCCACTTCTTTCCAAAAAAAACATCAGGGACAGATTGACCTTCTGCAAAAAGTATGGCGAATGGACTGGTGAGGACTGGGGCAAAGTCATATTTGTTTGATGAAGCCCCTTTCCGATTGATTTGGGCATCTGGAAAAAGGCTTGTCCGGAGAAGAAAAAGGTGAGCGCTACCATCAGTCCTGTGTCCTGCCAACAGTAAAGCATCCGGAGACCATTCATGTGTGGGGTTGCTTCTCATCCAAGGGAGTGGGCTCACTCACAATTTTGCCCAAAAACACAGCCATGAATAAAGAATGGTACCAAAACACCCTCCAACAGCAACAGTTTGGTGAAGAACAATTTTCCAGCACAATGGAGCATCGTGCCATAAGGCAAAAGTGATATCTAACTGGTTTGGGGACCAAAATGTTAAAATTTTGGGTCCATGGCCTGGAAACTCCCCAGACTTAATCCCATTGAGAACTTGTGGTCAATCCTCAAGAGGCGGATGGAAAAACAAAAACCCACTAATTCTGACAAACTCCAAGAAGTTATTATGAAAGAATGGGTTGCTATCAGTCATGATTTGGCCCAGAAGTTGATTGAGAGCATGCCCAGTCAAATTGCAGAGGTCCTGAAAAAGAAGGGCTAACACTGCAAATACTGACTCCTTGTATAAATGTCATGTAATTGTTGATAAAAGCCTTTGAAACATATGAAGTGCTTATAATTATATTTCAGTACATCACAGAAACAACTGAAACAAAGATCTAAAAGCAGTTTAGCAGCAAACATTGTAAAAAAAACCTAATATTTGTGTTTAAATTACTTATTGAGTAACTTAGTTACTTTTCTGGAAAAGCCATTAGGAACATAAATTAAATACAACTGCAGTGATGAAATTAATAATTATTTATTTATTTTTTAAGTAACTTTCACAACACTGACCATGTCCTTCTCTGCTTAATAATTTTGAAACTAATAGGAGGGTAAAAATGTAACTATTTAGACTGAGTCTTAAAATAGCGTTATAGCATAGAGTATCGTTTGGGGTTATTTCAATATTGGTGCTAAATCGATACTTTTAAAATGGTACTGGTGCCTAAACCGCCACTTTTAAGCCACAAAGTTATAGTGGATGACTCTAGAAATATTTCTTTACACAAAAAAAAAAATATTTTAATCATTTTAATTGAACAATATAATTAAAGTTTAAAAGTATACATCAATTCATAATTTATATATTTGAATTGAATTGCATTCATATATTTATTTTGATAATTTGTATGTTAGCATGAATTTTGCAATAAACATTACATGAGCTTACTACTGCTGTCATCAAAATCAGGGGACACCTTTTTGTAGGGTTGGGGCTTGTGACTACATTTACATGGACATCTAATTATTTGCCTTAATCTATGCCATGAAGGCAGTTCTGAAGGCAAAAGGTGGTCCAACCCGGTATTAGTAAGGTGTACCTTGTAATAAGGTGTAAATATATGTATTATCTGTTTTTTTTTGTCCAGTCTCTGTCATTCTGTTGCAATGTAGAAGCTTCTGTTGCGAAAACAAATTCCTTGTATGTGTGAACATACCTGGCAATAAAGCTCTATCTGATTCAGATTCTGAAATTACTTATTTAACAATTCAAACTCTAGAGAAAATACCAAGTCTAATGTTTTCTGTTCGGAGAGAAAAGTCTTTTTTTTTTAAAATGTTCGTATTTATACATTTTATTGCACTGTATATGCCTTCTTCACTTATACATACAAAAGATTGTAGTTAGAATTTTCAGTTAATCTGATAACAACTAACTATAAAGTTATTGCAACATTCAATAAGCAATCCTGAGTGTAAATTATTATATTTAGAATTTAGGTTTTAAGGTTTTAACTCTCTGTAGAGTACCAAAATAAAATTTGGATGATGCTATTCCATTTTTAAAATGCAATCTCTTAAAGAAATCTTCAGTAATTCTTCCTCTACTCTGTTGCTATTATATAACTGAAAAGGAATGTGGTTTTGTCTAATTCTCTTCTCAGTCCCACGGAGTTGCGGACTGCGCTCTAATATTGAGCATTTCCGACTTATTCTACAAAATGTGTCCATATGGGATGCATTTATCTTTCCCTTAACACTTCTAAAAGGCAAATAAGAATTAAATTTTCAGAGCATTTCTTTTGAATATTGCACTGAAAAGACATCACTCACTTTAAACTTTCTGGGAGATCACGTCGGGGTCACCAACTGTAAAAGTCCATCTATTACCTCAATGACAAAACTAACAGCATGGTCGAAGGTAAAATGCATGTAAGCCTTTTCTATCGCTTTTTAAAAGAATCCTGTTATTTATTACAATTTATTTACATTTGTTTTAAAATTTAGTAAAATTTAGAACATTCGTTTATGACTCAATTTAGAGTTTTTGATTTATATCTAATCCCATACTCTTCAGCTATGCGTTCATTAGCCAATGCAGCACAGAGTTGTCACGGTCCGGGCTTACGTGCATTCTCACGGACAGGATCTCAACATTCTGAAATTAGTCAGAGGATGCAGGGTTAACTAATATCCAACTAGTCCTGTTGCCTGCTGCTCACTCATACTAAAAGTGCAGTTAATTTAATACTTTCTTTACAACTTGCTAAATCAGTGATTAAACAAAAATTAAAACAGCTTCATGCTGCCGTGCCATACTGCTTTGTATAGTCAGATGAGCCTTGAATTTGTTTGTTTTTTGTACACAGATCAAGGTAGCACCAAACTCAATTCAGAATTCAGAATTAATCAAAACTTAACACTTTATTTTCCAGTTAAAAGTGTTTAATGCCAATTACAGAATGAAAGAGTTAGAGATAGATAAAGTACGTTGCAGCATATAAGTCTCTCATGCAAAAGCTCAGAGACTCAAACACTGCAACAGGGTGTCTTCGCTAGAAGATCAAGAATTACATTTTTGCACTTTCCCCTTAAATACTCAACTCAGAACAAAAAAACAAACAAATTCAAGACAATAAAAGCTTTACATAGACCCTTGTCTGGTAATGGGTTGATGTGTAAACCATTTTCCCTGGAGTGGAACGTCTGGCAAAGATCTTATCAGTCAAAACCCAAATCAACAGATATAAGTGAAATTGTGAAATATTACTGTGAAATTTATAACACTTTACCAATCACATAGAAACATTTAAAATGATACCAAACATGAAAGGGAAAATTATAGATTCACAAGATAATTCACATAGATCACACAACTTATTTGAACTTTCATATTCTGTGTGGAGGAGTGTTAGTGACCTGCTTTGGTGGAAAAGTAGAGAGCAGAGAGGGGGCTCAGGTTGGGTGATTGAGAAAGTAGAACAACAGGTTACCTAGCTGATCTTCTTCTCAGATTAGAAAGTTTATTGTTTTAGTGCCTGACAATTGTCATGGTTTTGCCTCATGAAATTACATAACAGTTTTCAGGGTCTAATATTATGGAAAGATTAACCATCCTTACATATTGGACACATGAGACTCACACATGAACATTTACTAAAAGGAGAAGAACCCCAAAAATGTCAATATTAAAATAACAGAATAATAACAGAAACCAAACCGGTAAACATATACACTGAGAAAAAATATGTACTGCCCAAACTCTTTGACTGAGCACATCTAAAGTTTTTAATTGGCCCAAATGAAATTTGGTAAACTGATTTTTTTTCCCAATTGGAGCAACAGCCTGTTAACATTGGCTCAATGAGAAATAATATGTTGAGCCAATTGAAAAACCATCAAGTCTGTCCAATCGTCTTATTGGTCCAATTTAATATTTTAAATTGTTGTAGCATGCTTTTTTAGTTTCATTTAATTTAAAAATGTATATTTGAAAATTTATATTGCTAAAGCAACTTTACTGAATTGTTTATTCACTGTTGTCCCAAAAGAAAATGAATAATAAAATATACAAAATAACTTAAACACTCTTAAACACTGCCACTATTTATTTATTTATTTATTTATTTATTATTATTATTATTGAATAATAATTCAACAGGCAATATTGTGAAAATACATTACTATAACAAATACACATTGAACATTTGACAAAGTCATGCATTTAAATTCTCATACACATACATTTCCAAACGTCTCCAACTGTAAGTTGTTGAGCACCATCTCCAGCAGACATTCAGCACAGTTGACAGGGCTCTGAAAATTCATCATGCTGCTGCTTACTGTTTCAAGAATTCCCATCTTCATTGTAATTGTGTGCTTTTTCAATGGCCCTGTATGTACAAAATATAAAATAGTAATGTCAATACTAAGTCTACATGTATTAAATACATATACAAATGTCACCATGCCATTAATATAATTTTCAAAGATACTACTGCTGTGGGGTCACTAAATGTAATTGTAAGTGTTTTCAATGAAGAATGTGGTTATTAACATAATTATTACCATAGTAAATATAGTAATTAGCTTTCTGTATTGTGAGAATGCTATGTGGTAAATTGCATATTCACATTTAAAATAATTTCTTCAAAATATCATTATTTAAATGAAGTCAGAAGACAAAAAACTGCCTTTTTTTTACTCAAAATTGAAAATTCTGTCATAATTTACTCTCCCTTCACTTGTTCCACACCTGTTTGCCTTTCTTTTTTCTGTTGAACACAAAAGAAGATATTCTGAAGAAAGCTGGAAACCTGTACCCATTGACATGCATAGTATTTGTTTTTTTTTCCTACTATAGAAGTCAATGGTTAGAGATTTTAAGCTTTCTTCAAAGTATCTTCTTCAACAGAAAAAAAGAAACTCACAAAGGTTTGAAACCACGAGGCTGAGTAAATAATGAGTACATTTTCAATTTTGAGTGAACTATCTCGTTAAGAACAACTACAAATCAATGTTTCATATTTTAACGTTAAAAATCAATAAGGCAGAGTTGTGTTTTACACAATATTTAATTTTATTGTAATTGTATAAGACTAACTTTACAGAAATTATGCATGAAATTGAGAAACGCCTTACGGGCTAACAGTCAGCATACACAGAGTCACAGCTCATGGCAGCTCTCACTGTACACACAAATTACATTATTAGAGCTAGGAGTATTTGAGACTGATATATAGTAAACATACACTCAATTGTTAAAAGGGTACTTACTGTAAAAGTCATCGCTGTTTATTTGCACCTCACACAATGGTGGCTTTACATTATGGTTGCACAAAAAAAAGAAATATGTTATAGAAGGTAACTTGCGTTTTTTGTGTCTAATCAGCTCAAAATAACAGTTAACTGTCATAATTTATTTAATAATTTAAGTAATAATTTAACAATAAATAATAACTTCAAGCATGGTTAAGCCATAGTTTATACTTAATATTACAGTTCATATCACAAATTCAGTTTTTCTGCCACTAATGTTAATGTACGTCTAACATTATGTCGGAGGCGGCAGGCTAACTTAATAAATGCTGTTAGTTTTTATGTCGAAATTACTGTGATTTGGACATGATTCAATAAATACAGAATTCAGTACTCACCATAACTATGATGAAGGAAAATCTGTTTGAAAATGATGTTCCCTATCAAACGTTAATACTCTCGTTGAGTATTAAAAACTCTCGTTGCATTTAGTATAATATAATATAGTATAGTATATTGTGCAATCAGTACAAACCAATGGCGTTTATGCACATGTAAACGAGTGAAGTCTATCTCTATAAATGCCAGCGCTCTGAGCCATTCATCACATTTTTCACCATTTTTCACAAGTCGACTTCAAAGCTGCAATATTCCAATACAAACCTGCTATCAAGGACTCCGTTCTCTGCTGTTGACATGCCACTACAGTAGACTTCCTTGCATCCTACAGCCTCCTGCTGCATGAAGAAGATGGCCACGGGGACTGTGTTAACTGCCTGGGGAAATCTCACGTGGACAACACCCTCCTGGACACTCGACACTGAGCATCAGCCACCTTCGATTGTGAGCCACTCTTTTCACTAGCAACAACCCTCGGAGGAAAAAGCAGCGGAGCAGCGCTACTACATCTTCCTCACCTGAAGCAATGCCAGCCCATCCTCACCAAGGCTGTGGAAGAGCTCACACTGGATTGGCCGGCCCCGGAAGAACCTATCCCCAGCCTGCTGGATGGGTGGTTTCTCTCAGGACGTCGTCAGCCACCTTTTCGTCACAGACCTCAGTGCAGCATTTGATACAATCGATCATAATATTCTCCTTGATAGGCTTGAAAATTATGTATGTTCAGGTCTTATCTATTTGAACATTATCAATTTGTATCAGTTAATGAAGAGGCATCATACCGATCAAAAGTACACTGTAGGGTACCACAAGGCTCAGTTCTTGGTCCCTTACTTTTCACACTACATATGCTACCGCTAGGCGATATCATTAAAAAACATGGAGTTAGTTTCCACTGTTATGCCAATGATACACAACTTGATATTTCCTCTCAACCTGATAATTTGTACAAATTTATGAAATTAACAGATTGTATAGCTGATATAAAAAATTGGATGACTAAAAACTTTTTATTACTAAATTCAGATAAAACTGAGGTCTTGCTTATTGGACCCAAGAACCTCGCACGCAAAAACCTAGAACACTGTCTAACTCCTGATGGATTCTCAGTTCAGTCCTCATCTTCAGTCAAAAATTAGGGGGTAATTTTTGACAGCAACCTGTCATTTGGCCAGATTTCAAGCATCTGTAAAACTGCATTTTTTCATCTTATAAATGATGCGGAAAAGCTTATTTATGCTTTCATGACCTCTCGGTTAGACTGTTGTAATGCGTTACTAGGCGGTTGCCCTGTTGCCCTTACTAACAAACTTTAGCTGGTTCGAAATGCAGCTGCTAGAGGGCTTTCTAAAACAAAGAAATATGATCATATTACTCCAGTTTTTTCATCATTGCATTGGCTCCCTAATAAATATCATATAAATTTTACAATTCTATTGACCACCTACAAAGCCCTGAACGGCTTAGCTCCCCAGTATTTGAGGGAGCTCCTGGTGTATTATAGCCCCTCACGTCCACTATGCTCAATTAATTCTGGACAATTGATTATTCCCAGAATATAAAAATCAACGCTAGGCAGTAGATCTTTCTCATATCTGGCACCTAAACTCTGGAACAGCCTTCCTAGCACAGTTCAGGAAGCAGACACACTCTGTCAGTTTAAAACTAGATTAAAGACACATTTCTTTGCATTAGCATACACATAAAACACAAATGCTTTTAAAATTCAAATCCTCTAAAGGGAACACTTCCCAAAAGACATTATAATTTGAACGGCATCTACACTTATGTTAGTCTGTTTTTCATTATTTCCAAGGTTTCCATAATCCTAGACCAGGCCATATCCTGAGCAGATGCTGTGGTGGTCATGGAGGAGGGGAGAGCATGAGACTGATTCCTAAAGGACCCAGTGATAGACGACTCTCCGCACTGATCCTGTGGGCCAGCCTGAACACCTGGGTTTCATTGACCTACTCTCACCTGCAGCTTCTCCACATTGGACGTCCATGGTTCTTCAGCCTCCGGCGCCTAGACAGCAGCTCTGCACAGGACGTTTGGCCAGAAGAGAAATGGTCGTGCCCAACTGAGCTTGGTTTCTCTCGAGGTTTTTTTTTTCCTTCACTTTCGTCAGTTGATGAAGTTTGTTTCTCGCCACTGTCGCCACTGACTTGCTTTGTTTGGGCCCCCCGTGGGGACCCGGGGTAGAATAGGTCCCTAGCACCCCCTTGCTGATCGTAAGAGGCAACAAATGAGGCAACTTGTTGGCCGTGAGTTGCGACTCATGTCAGTGGAGGAAGAGATCCTGGTGCTTGAGGATTTTGGTTTGCTTATCCAACACATCACTTTGGCTCCTACTTCATTTAGACGAGAGGTTGGAAAGGCCCGTTCCAATCAATCGGCTTGTCGAGCCTTGCCCTGGAACTATTTTGGGTTTACAATCAACCATAAAATGTTCACTGCTTCCAGAAGGTGCTGGCATAGGGTCAATTGAGGAGTATAGACCTTTTTTTTGTTTATTTATTTATAAAGCACAATAAAACAACAGTTGTGGACCATTGCGCTGTACAAACCTAAAAGCAAATTATCAAAAAATAGACAGCAACAGATAAAACATCATAGAATACATCCATACATACCATTGTTCTTAGGGTCAATCATTAACAGACTGCTAGTTAATTTCACGTGGTGAAATATCTTGTAAGTTCGTAACTATCTTGCATCAAATGTTACAAGACGAACACTGTTTGTACTACTAGTTTTTCATTTACACCAATGTATTGCAAATCTTACTAGTTTTCGTTTAGTACCAGACATCACACATTTCAGACACATACAGAAGGTTTCATCTGCTATATGGGTTAAAAACACATCGATCAACTTGGTTGCAATAAACACATGTAATATACAAGGACAACTATGGCATATTATTCCAAGATACCTCTGCCCTAATGGCAAAATTTAAGTGATTGTCTTTCATTCATATGCATTAATTCCAGAGTTTCTTTGTCTCTACATCTGACAGGATGTACCACATGACGGGCACATGACTCAGTAGTCATGAAAAAGAGTCTCGTGAGGCAGTTAGTTAGGTTTCCTGTTGAAAGGCTTGTAAAGCATGATTGTTGGTTGGTTGATTACATTGTGCCTAAATTTGGTAAAGGGTCTCCAGAACTACTGCTGAAGCATGTATTAGCACAAATAGTCAAATCAATTGGCTTTCTGTTATCTGTGACGGGTTCTCCTGTAGTATAACGCCCTAGAGGCAGTCCTAAATGTCTGAGACCAGACAATGTGGCGCCTGACCAAGATTTTTAGATTCAGTATTGGACTCGTTCTGATTCAATATGCCAGTTAGTCACGACAGCTTTTACAAATTAGATTGTCAAAGCAGCTTAACATAGAAGTTCTAGTAAATTGAAAACTGGAATGACACAGTTTCAGAGTTGAAGTTCAGTTTAGTTCAGTGTGGTTTAAATTTCACTGCTGAAAATCCAAACACTAAAGAGTGAATCCATCGCTGCACAGCTCCACAAGTTCCAAACCCTCGACACAAGCCAATGATGACATTGGCGAGGAACAAACTTAACCAATTAACAAAAGTAAAGGGAAAAAAAACCTTGAGAGAAGCCAGGCTCAGTTGTCCTCGACCATTTCTCCTCTGGCCAAACTTTTTGTGCAGAGCTGCAGTCTAGGCGCCGGAGGCTGGAGAATGCTGGACGTCCATCGTGGAGAAGCTGCAGGTTTGTGTACTGTAGGTCACCGGCGGGTGTTCAGGCTGGCCGATGGGATCAATGCGGAGACTTGTCTGTCACTAGGGTCTTTCAGGAATCATGCTCTCCACTCCTCCATGACCACCACAGCATCTGCTCAACATACGGCCTGGTCCAGAATTAAGGAGACCTCAGGATAAGGAAAGACTACCATAAGCGTAGATGCTGTTCAAATTATAATGTCTTTTGAGAAGTGTTCCCGGTTCCGGTTGCTCTAATTAATGCAGCCTGACAGTCCTTTAGAGGATTTGGATTTCAAAACATTTGTGTTTTATGGGTATGCTAATGCTAAGAACTAAAACTAGAGTGTCTGTGCTAAGATGGCTGTTCCAGAGTTTAGGTGCCAGATATGAGAAAGATCTACCATCTACAGTTGATTTTGATATTTTGGAAATAATCAAGTGTCCAGAATTAATTGAGCATAGTGGACATGAGGGGCTGTAATAGACCAGGAGCTCCCTCATATACTGGGGAGCTAAGCCATTCAGGGCTTTGTAGGTAATCAATAAAATGCAAAATTTTATACGATATTTAATAGGGAGCCAATGCAATGATAAAAGAACTGGAGTAATATAATCATATTTCTTTGTTCTAGAAAGCACGCTAGCAGGTGCATTTTGAACCAGCAGAACTTTTTTTTTTTAAATAGTGATATGAAATGTCATCACTCTGCTGCACAACTTCAACATTATCAATATCGATACCATGTGATAATATTAGGTCTAAGGTATAATTATGCTGATGAGTAAGCACTGAGACATGCTGTTTCACTCCAACAGAGGCTAGTATGTTTAAGAATGCCAGACTTAAAGCATCTTTTTTATTATCTATATGGATATTAAAATCACCAACAATAAAAACTTTATCTGTGGCCAGAACTATTTCAGATAAGAAAACATCAAATTCTTTTGTAAAGTCAGTGTGGTGCCCTGGAGGCCTCAATATAAATTTAGATTGAAATTTATTGTTTATATTGCACACTGAAATATACAACACTATTACTTCAAATAAATTATATTTGAAGTCAGATCACTGAGTGACATTACAAATATTTCTATATATTATGCCAATGCCTCCACCTTTCCCTTTAACACCAGGCTCATATTTATAATGATATCCTTCAGATGAAGACTGATTTAAGGTCATGTAATCGTCTGGTTTTAGCCAGGTTTCTGTTAGACAAAGTGCATTTGGCTTTAGATCGGTTATCAAATCACTAACAAAAAAAGTGTTTTAGAGGAGAGTGATCTAATGTTCAATAATCAGAGTTTTATGTTTTGATTACCTTTATTTTTTATTTGATGAACATCAATTAGATTGTTACCTTTGAAAGTGTTTGGGAGTATTTTTTTTATATTTTGTGGTTTAGGGAACATGTTATAATATCTAAATAATATCTATGTGCTGCAGATTATCTGAGTTAGGTAAACTGTGGAGGCTAGCAGACGGTTGGTTTAGCCAATCTTTCTGCTTCCTGACCTGGGCCCCAGTTAGTAAAGTGCCAACACTAAGACTATAAGCCAGATTACTAGAGAGGAGCTGCCCCAGACCGGGTGGAATGAAAACCATCTCTCTTCAACAGGTCAGGTCTACCCCAGAAACTTGGCCAATTGTTTACAAAACCTATGTTATTCAGTGGGCACCACTTAGACATCCAGCCATTAAGTGATGGGAGTCGGCTGTGAAACTCGTCACAACGATAAGCGGGCAGGGGACCAGAGCATATTACAGTGTCTGACATCGTCTTAGCAAGATCACACACCTCTTTAACATTACTTTTAGTGATATCTGACTGATGTAGCCGAACAACATTTGCACAGATGTGGATAACGATCTTACTGAACTTACATTTAGATTTAGCCAGCACTTTTAAATTTGACATGATGTCAGGCGCTCTGGCTCTCAGCAGACATTTGACTATGTTGGCTGGTGTCTTTATTTGCACGTTCCGCACTATGGAGTCGCCAATTACTAGGGTACTTTCATTAGATTTCTTAGTGGGTGCATCAATGAGGGGGCTAAAGCTGTTTGATGTTGGAACGGACATAAAGTGTTTTCTCCCACCTCTAGATGCTCTCACAATAACCAACCGTCTCACTGCGATGATGCAGCAACTGGAGCTGAACAATGTGCATGGCATACTAGGCTAGTCACATCCAAAAACTCATCTAGAGACCTAGCACTCTTACTATCCTCAATTAAAGTGTGGATGTGTGTCTCTAATTCTAAGATCTTCTTTGTCAGCCGAAATATTTCCCTACATTTATCACATGTAAAGCCCTCATTGCTGACAAAGAGAGATAGACTAATCATGTGGCAGGAAATGCAGGTGAGAAGAATAGGAAAAGCCATTTTTACTCACCATGAGGTGAAGTAGATTCTGACTTACCACTGGAATCTGATGAGTTAAAGGGAGCTGGAGAGTGTGTATGAAATGAGCAATAGGCACTAAAGAGAGAGAAAAAGAGCAGAGCACCCTCACTAAACAATTTACAATATAACATAAAGGGTGTAAATTGGTGCGAGTAAGCAAACTAGAATGTGAAAGCAGAAATTAAAGCAATAAGCATGAGCAAAAGTCTGTACGAAATGCACAATTACAAAACGAATTACAATATAAAGGGTGCAGTTAGGCGCAAGTAAATAAACTGTACAACACACGTAAGAGAAAGCACAAGACGCAAATCAGCAAACAAACTGGAAAATGAAAGCAGAAAAAATCTGAGTCTGTATAATAACTACAACTGTGGGTTGTTTACACGTAAGACGTGAGCTGCGATGCAGTGTTTGTGGAAGAGATTTAAAATTAAAGAGCTAGTAATTAATTTGATAGACGGAGTTTGATAGTCTTGATATGGGAGCTAAAAAGTGGCTAACAATACTTACAACTGGACTGATGACATATGTTAGCAGTGATGTTAACACAATGTGCTCACTGTGATAGTATTTAATATTAATGGAGTTAGTAATTAATTTGTTCGGTGGAATTTGATCATGACGAGTAGATAAATTTAGAATAAAAACTGAACTTCAAGCAGAGCAGGCAAGCTAAGCTACAGCTACACTCCTTTACAATGTTCCAAGTGAAACTCCTCCGCGATATAGACGAGGAGGGAAGAAAGGATCAAGACCCATTCAGAGAGCTCCACTACTCAATGAATCTGGCTCTCTCTGGGACGAAAGCAGCTCAGTCAATTGGTAAAACGATGGGAATGTTGATTGTGTTCGAGTGGCATCTCTCGCTCAATCTAGCGGAGATTAAAGACCCTAAAAAGGTCCCCTTTTTCGACTCCCCTGTCTCTTCAATGCCTGTTCGGGCCATCGGTTGACGGCTTTACAGAACGATTAATAAAATCACAAAAATCGTCCCAAGCAATGCAAAATTTTTTTGCCAAAATAGCCAGCTTTAGCGCCCCTGCACCCCAAGTCAGCCTCCTCTCAGCTCGCGGCTAAACCAGGCCAGCAGCAGCAACAGCCCCAGCCTGTGCCTCAGCGTGCAGGGCGACCTCATCCTCATATAGTCCTGGATCCTGGCCCTCCAAAGTCATACTGATCAGCATGCAGAAGAGAAGATGAAAGGGTTAGCTCTCGCCTCGGCTGAGCTCCCTTCAAAATCTCACACGCACTACTCCGCTCAAGCTGGAGTGGTGGGCACCTGCGTCTCACCGGTTACAGCCTGCTAATGCAGCCTGCACCCGAATGTTTCACTGCTGTGATAACGGACCCATCTCCTCTAATAAAGAGCAAATTTCCTCTTCTCACGTCACACAAACATTTACTCCCCTTATCACTCAGGCGAGTCAATGTTAACACAAGCAGAGCCTGTCACAAGTACCATGGCATGCTCAGTCACTCCAAACGTGTGTCATCAAGCTCCAATCTCATGTCAAATGAGCATCATTCTGTCATACACAAACCTTTCGAGTTCAGCACATTGCTGAGAGCTGATCGCTAACATATTAAGCAACATATCAATGTCAGCTCCCCACTGATCACAGGCGAACTGCTTCCATTAATAATAAGTCTCTGGCATCATGTCTTGTGGCATGGGCAGCCATCTCTGGTATGTCAGCATGGAGTTTGCAAGTAATAGAAAGAAGTGTAGGGATTTTACAGTTCGAACCCAAATAATGGCCAGTCTGTCAGATGAAGAAGAGCTGGAGTCAGAGATTTAAATAAATAGTTTACTAAATATAGTTTCCATTTCATCAGTAGAAGCCAGCTTCAACACTCGCAATGAGTTCCTAGGCCACTCTGCTTACAATCTTAAATCAACATCAATTATACCGTCACGTAACGTCATTAACTGCGTCATACATATAGGTGTTTTAACCTGATTGGTTAAGACTAGGAAAATTTTCATGTGGGTGCATGCGTACAATTCTGAACGATATCTCAAGCATACAAACCTCAGACATCCACTAGGCTGTTTAGAGCTGACCTCAGACCTGTGAAAGGATCCACAATCGAATAGAACGCACACACTCAAAGTACAATCTGAGTGTACTCTCAGCCGTCTTTATCAAACTGGTTAAAAACTGGTATAATCTACATTCAGGCAGTTATATTCTCACTACACAAAGTCTATCTGAATAAAAAGAAAAATCACTTTAAACAGAATTAACACATAATAATAATAATATCAAAATCACTTTAGACAGTATTAACACATAGCAATACAAATAAGAAAACAGTTGTTTTCAATCATCAAGCCCTTCAGTTTCACTCGAGGTCTCCATGACCTCTTACCTGGTTTGGTAGCTCCTGAAAATAGAGTTACAAAAAGACAGGCAAATGCACTGAACATTCTTATATTAAACAATGTTAACTTTATTCATTAGTCAAAATCATTTAAAAATTACAAACTGATTCAAATAATCATAATAATAAAGTAATGAGAAAAAGGATAAGCGTTGATCCATTCTGGGACGGACTGGAAGGCAGAAATCCGAATCCATCAAAGGCTCCTCACTACAATTTGCTTGCAGACCCCCCACTTCAGGGGCATTCTAAGCACTTCAGTGTCGAACAACGCAGCTTATGTTTTTCGGTTAGAAGTTTAAACAGTGCTTGGAAAAGGAGAGATCGAGATCGTCGCTCCAGTGAACAGCGAGTTAGGCTTTTACAGCCGTTATTTTCTTCTTCCAAAGAAAGACAGGGGCATCAGACCAATTTTTGACCTCAGACATCTGAATCGCTCACTAATACATTGGCTATTCAAGATGCTTACTTTGAAGCAGATCCTCGCGCACATTCAGCTCGGGTACTGGTTTATTACAGTGGACATGAAAGATGCTTATTTTCACATCCACATAACCCCTCGTCACAGACCATTTTTGAGATTTAAGTTTGAGAGTGTGGCTTATAAATATGCAGTACCTCCTATTGGTCTGTCTCTGGCCCCACGCACGTTCACGAAATGCATAGACGCAGCACTGGCCCCCATATGGAACCTGAACTACCTTAACCACTGGCTTGTGATAGCCCAATCAGAACGGCAGCTCTTAGCTCACAGAGATCTGATGCTTTTCCACATGCAGCAGTTGGGACTAAGAGTCAATTATGAAAAGAACATGTTGATGCCCAATCAGCACACTGCTTTTCTGGGCACAACGCTCGATTCATCTCTCTATCAAGCCTGGATGATGCTCGTCTGGCTTCTGGTCTCGCCTGGAGCAACGCAAGCATATAAACTGCCTCAAGATGAGAGCAGTATTTCTGGCCCTCTTCTGCCAGCCTTGAAATGATACCATGTCTTAGTCCCACGGACAACATGTCTGTGGTGTCTTGCATTAATCGCCAGAGCGGCATGAGGTATCGCACCCTCTACAGAATGGCACAACACCTGCTTTCATGGCCACATGGCAGACTCCTCTCAATACGAGAAGCCAATGTCCTAGGGGTTCTAAAGACAGGGGCGGACATTCTCACCAGGGGTCTGGTGAAACCAGGAGAATAGAGGCTCCACCCCCAGACGGTTCAGACCATCTGGCAGATGTTTGGAGAAGCAGAGGTCGACCTCTTCACCTCCAAAGACAACTATCACTGGCTAACATAATTCTCAGTGTAGTGGGACTCCCTGGACCCACGTCTGGCCCAGCTCTCTCCGCTACGCATTTCCCCTGAGTGCTCTGATACCACAGGTCATCAAACGAGCCAGCGAAGTGCACTCTTCTCCTCGTGGCCCCGAAGTGGTGCAACCAGCCCTGCTTCCCCCACCTCTTGTGGCTATCGCCGTGGCAAATTTTTGCAAATGATGTTCAGCAAGGGGCACAGACCTGAAAACATGAGTCTACACTCAGAGTTTACACAGAAGCTACCATGGTGCACCACACCCTCAAAACTGGCCACTGACTGTGCAGGAACAACCTGATTTAATTTCAAAGAGAGGTCCTCAGCCTGGCACCTCTCTCTGGTCCTTAGGGCGCTGAGGGGCCCTTCTTTGAGCCTCTGCAGTTGGTCTCTCTCAAGGCCTAAATGCTTAAGACGGCCCTCTGTTAGCGATAGCATCTGTTAAGTGTGTGGGTAACCTGCAGGCATTCTTGCAGCGACTCTCACACACAGTCTACGCCTCTGAGAGCAATGCCCTATCGGGGTAAAGGCCCACTCTACTCGGAGTATGGCCTCCTCCTGGGCCTGGTGTAGCGGGATCCCTATCCAGGATATCTGTGTGGCTGCCAGCTGTTCATCGTCTGTCCATTTTTGCTGATTTTACAGTCTGGATGTTCCCGCCTATTACTCAATTTAGTCGTATTTGCAGTAGAGATGAAAAATTTTCAATAGCAATCACAGATTTATCAGACAGATTTAGAGAACAATCATATAAATAGAAGTGGACACAAATCAGCTTACTGCTGCTTCAATAATATTTCACAAGAGGATAGTTTGGCAAAAAAAAAACATCATCACGTTAATTTTAACATGAAATATTCACATTTTTTTCACCATTTCTGAACATTGATGCACTATTAGACATCTTGATCCAAAAAGTCAGATTGTGAAGCAACAAATATTTGTAGCTATGAGGCATTTAGTCTCTAAAACTGATCTTGTTTAAAATACAAACCTATTGATCAAAACTAGATGCTCAAGACATTTTGTTTTTATTTTGCTGTCGTTTCTGTTTGATTGTGGTTGTCTGGTATTTATTTGTGGTTCTCTGTTTTCGCTAGCACCAATGTTGTTATGAACTACTCTGAGATTGAGTCCAAGGTACGGGAAGCCACCAATGATGACCCCTGGGGCCCATCAGGCCAGCTCATGGGTGAGATTGCCAAGTAAGTGCAATGCCCACTTGTTGAACCTGGTATGTTCCCCTTATTCTTCAAGTGTTCAGTCATTCTGTTTAGTCAGAGCATTTAGGGGGACTACTGCATAATTACTTTAATCTCATCATTGATGCCCTGTAGAAATGGTATGTTGAATTATTTCAGAATCACTTTTAAATTAAAGAATAAACTGAAACAATTTCTGTTACTTTGTAATTGAATGTGAGAACTATTCTAGTTGTAATTCAGTTTTACCTCTCTTAACAAACCTTATATTTGGAAATATGAAGTTATATACAGTGATTTAATCAATTTAATACAATACAAAATTATTTACAAAACCTATGGTTTATTTGACGTTGGGCCAATTGCGACTAATCCTACTTATTCATGCTACAGATCTACATTTATGTATGAACAATTCCCTGAAGTTATGAACATGCTTTGGACTAGAATGCTGAAAGACAACAAGAAAAATTGGAGGAGAGTTTACAAGGTACATGAGGCTTATGTTACATTTTGATTTAATCTTTCAAGTGAAAATGAACATTTGATAAAATTAAGTTTACCTTTATTTACAGTTTAGTCAAAGATCTACAGATTCATTGGCCTTGCTGATATATTGATCTATTGCTCATAATCATTTGCAAAGAAATATTTGTGTCACACTTCACAATATTCACTAATATCTCACCCTTTCATGTGTGCAGGCTTTGTTACTGTTAGCTTACCTCATCAGAAATGGTTCAGAGCGAGTGGTCACCAGTGCCAGAGAACATATCTATGACCTACGCTCTTTGGAAAATTATCATTTTGTAGGTAAGTTTAAATAGTTAAAATTGTTACAGAAACGAATGTTTTCTTTATCAAGTTTCTTTGGTATAAATTTGTGAATGATGAAGCGGCACATAAACAGCAGATGCTGCAACCTCATTATCAGTCAAGCTCCGTGCAAGCTCCATCTTATTCATAGTTTGTTTTTAATAAAAAAAAAGATTGTGGATTTAATAGGTTTCTTTATATTATTAGTCATTAATCTACTTAGATGATTCATGAAAATCAGCGTTGTTTTCATTGCATTATTCAGCCTGATAGATTTGGCTTTACATTGTTATAAATTATTAATTCTTTTTTATTACACAATAAATGATACAAACAGCATTTTTTTTTCTTTTTGCAATCTACCAAGACTTTTAACTACTGAACCTTTTGTGTAGAGTCACATTTTGACACTTGATCATTCGGTTCTATAATAGCTCTTTTCTGTATTGCTAGATGAAAATGGGAAGGACCAGGGCATTAATGTACGGCAGAAGGTGAAAGAAATGGTAGAGTTTGTTCAGGATGATGACCGGTTGCGTGAGGAGAGGAAGAAAGCCAAGAAGAATAAAGACAAATATATTGGCGTATCTTCTGACAACATGGGAAGCTCCAGACAAAGTAACTGTAAGTAATCAGCTATAGCAAATAGTTTATATCTGTTGAAACTGTGATTTTCCTCAGAATTTAGCTGCTTGTTCTTAGCACTATGGGGATTTGGTTTAGGGCCTTTGAAGGTTTCTTGCATACTGTGGACAAATCCCCCTGGATTTATTCCTACAGCTTATCTTTGGTTTAGAGCTGTTATAAGAGCTGTTTTTAGAGCTGTTGGTGTGAAAATGTAAGAAACTGTTCATAAGCACTGTTAGCCCGATACTGAAGTGCTGTCTTTATTTTATGCTCCATGATGTCTTCAGCACACTAGAGATGACTTACCCAGATGCTGTTTTTATTGCTGCAGGCAACTTTAATAAGTGTAACATGTTTCCATGTTACCCAAACACCACTAGCACATAGACATTCCAACCCATGATAAGAACATTTGGATCTTGTACAGTGGGGGTAATAAGTATTGAACATGTTATGTTTTTTCCTGGGAATAATATTTATAAAGCAGCTGTTGACCTGAAATTGAACCAGGTTTTGTTAAAAATGCAAAGAATACAAACATTAAAAAAAAAAAAAAAAAACTATTTTTTCAAATTTATTTTTAAGTGTAATTATAATGGAGTGACACAAGGAGAAAGTACTGAACTACTGAAATGTATTTAATATTTTATATAAAAGGATTTTTGGTGATGGCAGCTTAAAGACACCTCTCATATGGAGAATGAAGTCACATGCATTGCTCAGGTGTAATTTTTTTCACAGACTTCAACAGAGTGTAAAAATCATGATGGTTCTGTGAGTCTTGTCTTTTAAATCTGATCTTTATTTTGTATTTTCTATTGGATTCAACTCCGGTGATTGGCTGGGCCATTCTACAGCTTGATTTTCTTTCTCTGAAACAATTTGAGAGTTTCCTTTGCTGTTTTTTGTATCATTGTCTTGCTGAAATGTCCACCCTGGTTTTATCTTCATCATCCTGGTAATGTTGGTGTTGGACTAAAGCAGAGAGAGATTTAAGCTGCTGTCTGTGCTTTCACTGCCTTTCTACAGTACACCTCCTTTTCTTCATGTGTTCAATACTTTCTCCCTGCATCATTTAATTTTATTACACATAACTTAATTTGTATATAAATTAGTTTTGTTTTCTTTGCATATATGGCTTTCTTTGGTTGTTACCAACATCCGGTGAAAATTCAAGTTAACAGCACCATTAGAAATATGTTTTTTGACAAAAATGGCAACGTGTTCAATACCTATTTTCCCCACTGTATAAACAAGTTGCATGCTCTTTTGTATACACAAAAGTTGCATCCACTGCTGCACCCTGCCCCCATTTCAAACACTCAGATCACATCTCTTTGTTTCTGTACTAAGCCTACAGACAAAGACTAAACAAACAAATACAGTTATCAAACAGGGTAAACATTGGACACTAGAGAATGAGAGCACACTGCAGGACTGCTACAGGTTTTACTACTGATTTATTTCTACAGACTGGGTTGTGTTTAACTATATGACTGAGTGCATTAGCACTTGTGTGGATAATATCAGGCCCACCATACAAATCAGGAAGTTTCCCAACCAGAAACCCTGGACAAACGGTCAGGTACATAATAAGCTGCATGCTTGCTCCTCTGTGCTTACATCTGGCAATGAGAATGAGTACAAAGCTGCAAAGTATGGACTGGAAAATGCCATCCCAACAGCCAGGGGATCGTACAGAGAGAAGCTGGATTGTTTTTACTCCACTGCTGTCTCTGGGCTCATGTGGCAGGCTTGCAGTACATCAGAGTTACAGGAACAGTTCCAGTACCATTACCACCACCACCACCACCACCACAGACAACCTCAACACATTTTATACCCGCTTAAAGACCTCCACCCAACACACACAGAGGAAGCTCAGACCAGGACTCCTCTGCCCTTTCTGCAAAGCATCTACCATCACAGAGTCTACATTATAGCTGCCTCCATCATTAAGGACCGCATCCATCCCATCAAGGTATGTTCACTCTCCTTCCATTGGGCCAGAGGTAAGGGAGGGTGAAATGCAGGACCATCAGATTGAGGAACTTTCTTTCCCTTTGCCATCAGACTCCTCAACAGCTGACAGGAGTCTGTAACAATGGATTGTACCCTTGCATACATGCACTTTAGCATTTAATTCCTGCAAATGTAACATGCTGTTACTCCTGACAGTTTAGCACAGTTTTTCATCTGCTGGATTTTTGTGCAACATTTTTATTCATAGTTTATATTTATGTTTACTTTTTTGTATGCTTGTGCAGTTACCTTTTTTATTATTATATTTTAAAATGCCTTAAACCTTACTTGGCATTCAGTGTGGACAGCAAATTAAAAAATTATGTGCATATAACAATACATGCTTTAAATCTTGAATCTTTAATAAATATTGGGTTAGAGAAATAATCAGATCTCTGCTTTGTTGTATAATGAGATGATTCTTGATTGCAAAATCAAAAGATTGTGTTTGGTTTGTACTTTGATTTGCTGCTTAGATGTTTCTCTTTAAACATTGTCTGATCTACAGTTTCAAAGTTCCAATTAGTAATGGCATCTCAAGAAAGTATTTCTTTTATCTGGGGGAAAAAGTCACTGAGTAAGAGTGGCTATTAAGTCATGCTTGAAGTTATACTAAATCTTAGGCTCTGTTAACACCTGGCATTAAGATGCATTTTCATTGATCTGATGACAAGTGGACAACATTAGGCACAGGTGTGTATTGTTTTGAGCCTGTCCACTTGCAACCACTTCCAGAGGTAGTCAAAAACACATTTGACTGGATTGGTCTAGTGCGAAAAAATTTAAACAGCTACTAAAGAACACCTTCTCTCCACCTACTGAGCTCCTTGGGCTGAGGCTGATTTAAACTTTGTTTTTGATTATCTTTTAGGTTTTGCGTGAGAGGTGAAAAATGTATAAAGTAGAATGATCTCACCAGACCTGGTATGTTTTATAGTTTTGTTTTGTTTTTGCCCCTAGTGGTGTTTGGCATTTGTTCCCTGTCCCCCAACAGACATACTCTTGATGAGAATGGTATTGTTGTTCCAAGCCATTTGCTCAAAATATTCAAAGTTTGATACCACAGAGGTTGAACAATCGGACATTCCCAAATACAGTGACCTCTTTCTTTTTGGCATTTCCAGCACTCATCATTACTTGTCAAACACATTCTAATGAGTCAAAAAGATAACATGCATAAAACCTGTGCATAATTTTGTACGGTGTAAATTGTTCTCTGGCTTCCCTTACATATTTGCCAGCATTTGACAAAATACTTTCCCATTCCTCGTGCCTGATTGTGCTCCCAGTACTTTTTTGTCCATATTGTCTTTAGGTTGGTACAGTCATTAGTAAGCACATAATTGGTCCTTCTGTAGAAAACCGAAGCTCTTATGAATGAGGCAGAGTTAAGAAGTCTCTAATGTAATTTCCATCCGGTAGAGTGATCCTTGCGAAAACACAGTTTCTCAATTGAGATGTTTCCAAATGTTGTCCTTTCCTTTTAGATTATACTTCTGTATAAGATTGTTGTAAGACAGAAAATGTCCTGTTAAAATATGTCAGCCATTGTACAGGGACCATTAATATGCCATTTGTTCCAGTATATAAGTGATTTCTTACTACAGTGTCACACCCTCGGCTCGTTTCTGCAGTCCCAATCACCACTCTCACTCACCATCCACCACACACCACACTCATGAACCCTCACCTGATTACTAATCACCCGCACCTGCACCTGCACCTGCAATCACCCACACACTATATATACTCGCCTCACTCACTCACTCACCGGCTGGAATCAAAGACGCGTGGTTCTCCTCATCTTCTCTCCTGGATTCTACTGTACTCTTCCGTGGATGTTCTCCTTCTCCTGTGGATGCCAATACATCAGTTTACAGGAAGTGACGATTCTTATATTGGTGTTTACCATTGAACTGAACTCACCCGCTGAACTGTTTGTGTGTGAGAACACTCACCTTCTGCAATGCCACTCACCTGCTTCACCTTACTACTGTTGTGCATCACTTGAATAAACACCCTTGAAGTGTATCCTTCGTTGTCTTCCTTGTGTGACCATGACAGGATTCCAGCCCAGCAAAACAACCGCAGCTAATGGAGACTAACGCCGATTTGACTGGAGTCGCTCCGGATCCATTCGCCAGCATGGTAAACTCTCTCCGGCAAACCTTACTTGCCACCCCTCTGAATGCTGGCTCTAACCCCACTGTAATCACGAGCATGCACCTCGCTCGGCCGATGAGCTACTCCGGCGAGCCGAGTACCTATAATGGTTTCCTACTGCAATGCTCTCTCTACCTAGAGATTAACACTCATCAGTTTCCCAATGAAAATTCAAAAATTGCTTTCATGATTTTCCTTCTCACAGGACAAGCCCTCCAATGGGCGGATGCTCTCTGGAATGGCCACAGTTTGCCCATATAAAAGCCTAATTAATCACTGATTCTTGTACTTTTCCCAAACATGTGCTGGTGGATTCTGGAGCGGCTGGTAACTTAATTTCATCCCATTTAATCACCAAACAATGTATACCCTCCATGAGAAACGAAACCCACTACCACATTACCACAATCCAAAACTCACCATTAGGTAACGGAAAAATATCCCGGCGGACCAAAGAAGTCACCATTCTCTCCCTGCCAAATCATCAAGAACAGTTAGTTCTATTAATTCTTCCCAGACCTAACGTAGCTGTCATCCTCGGTAGACCCTGGCTTGCACAGCACCAACGCAAGATAGATTGGGGTACAGGAGAAATCCTTGTAATCCTTGTGTAATCCTGGTCATAAACCTACCCTGAATTCTCTTCCCGTCCACGCTACCACCATTGAAAACACTAGCAACTCCATCTCTGTCACCATCCCGGCCATCTACACTCCCTTCCTCAATGTCTTCACCAAGGAACGAGGCACCCAATAACCCCCACATCGGTCCTGAGATTGTAGTATCGACCTGCTGCCAAACGAAGGATCTACCCTCTTTCCCGTCCTGAGCACGAGGCAATGGAGAAGTACATCGAAGAAGCTCTCTATCAGGGGTTCATCAGACCATCCACGTCGCCGGCAGCTTCTAGTTTCTTTTTCGTCGCCAAGAAGGATGGATGATTACGACCGTGCATAGACTATCATGTGCTCAACGACGCCACAGTCAAGTTCGCATACCCACTACCACTCTTACCAGCAGCCCTGGAGGAACTTAGAGAAGCACAGGTTTTCAGTAAGCTTGACCTTGCAGCGCCTATAATCTGATTTGTATCCGAAAAGGGGACGAATAGAAGACCGCCTTCATCACCCCAACTGGCCACTACGAATATCAGGTGATGCCCTATGGCCGAGCCAACAGTCTATCCATCTTCCAAAATTTCATGAACGAAATCTTCCGAGACTTTCTTCACCGCTTCACAATTGTCTACATAGATGATATCCTGATCTACTCCCGGAATATGACAGAACACCATTCCCACGTACAACCAGTCCTTCAATGCCTACGAGAGCACCAACTGTTCCTTAAAGCAGAAAAGTGCGAATTCCACAAAACCACCATCTCCTTTCTCGGATACGCAATCTCCACTGAGGGAGTCAGCATGAAAGCTGGCAAGGTGGATGCCGTGTCCAAATGGGAAAAACCTAAGACGGTGAAGGAACTACAATGATTCCTTGGGTTCGCCAACTTTTTCCGGCGCTTTATAAAGAACTACAGCCTCCTCTTAGCCCCTCTAACCTCCCTTCTTAAAGGCGGATGACGCGTTTTATCCTGGAACTCTAATGTCCACCAAGCCTTCGAACTACTCAAACAGAATGTCACTGCGGCACCCATCCTCAGACATCCAGATCCCACACTGCCCTTCATCGTGGAAGAGGATGCAGCCGATATAGGAGTTGGTGCCATTCTCTCCCAATGGTCTGGTGAACCCCAAGCTCTTCATCCATGTGCGTACTATTCCAGAAAATTTACTCCAGCTGAATAGAACTATGGTATAGTTGATCGCGAGTTGCTGGCTATTAAACTCTCTCTCGAAGAGTGAGATAATTACGGAATCACTGACTCGAAGGAGCCCAATTCCCCTTCACCGTCATAACAGACCACAAAAACCTCCAGTACCTCCGCAGTGCTAAATGCCTTAATGCTCGTCAGGCCCGCTGGTCGTTATTCTTTGCCCGCTTCAACGTCCAGATCACCTATCAACCTGGTCATAAGAACTTGAAAACTGATGCCCTCTCAAGTATATACTCACCGGATCCCAATGTTGACACTCCTGACCCCGTGTTACCCTCTTCTGTCTTCTTAGCACCCATATTGTGGCAAGTAGACAAGGAAATTCGCGCCGCCCCCTCAGAGGAGCCAGCACCCGCGAAACTTCCCCTGGGCCTCACCTACATACCTATCAGGTACCGTCTTCAGCTACTGCATAGTACGCACACCTCCCTCGGCTCAGGACACCCTGGCAGCAGGCATATCCTCTCGCTCCTCCAACAGAAGTACTGGTGGCCGAACATGACCAAGGACGTAGCCCAGTACGTCCGGGGATGCTCGGTCTGTGCCATTACTACTACTCCTCGTCGCATTCCTGAAGGGAAACTACAACCACTGCCCATTCCTCTTCGGCCCTGGACACACCTAGGAGTGGATTTTGCCACAGATTTACCTCCTTTGCAAGGTTATACTACAATTCTCGTGGTGGTAGACCGCTTTTCAAAAGCCTGTAAACTAATCCCTCTCAAAGGTCTTTCCAAAGCTCTCGAAATGGCCAAAGCACTTTTCAACCACGTTTTCCGTAATTATGGGCTCTCAGAAAACATCGTGTCCGACCGAGGGCTTCAGTTCATCTCCAGGGTCTGGCAGGCGTTCTTCCGACTTCTGGGCACAACCATCAGTCTATCATCTGGTTACCCCCCTCACACCCTTGGCTCGTTCCTGCAGTCCCAATCCCCACTCTCACTCACCATCCACCACACACCACACCCATTGACCCTCACCTGATTACTAATCACTCGCACCTGCAATCACCCACACACTATATATACTCACCTCACTCACTCACTCACTGGCTGGAATCAAAGACGCATGGTTCTCCTCATCTTCTCTCCTGGATTCTACTGTACTCTTCCGTGGATGTTATACTCCTGTGGATGCCAATACATCAGTTTAAAGGAAGTGACGATTCTTATATTGGTGTTTACCATTGAACTGAACTCACCCGCTGAACTGTTTGTGTGTGAGATCGCTCACCCTCTGCAATGCCACTCACCTGCTTCACCTTACTATTGTTGTGCATCACTTGAATAAACACCCTTGAAGTGTATCCTTCGTTGTCTGCCTTGTGTGACCATGACATACAGATAGCTGGGTTATACTGTTAAATTTTGCTGTATTTTCCTTAACCATTCTTGGGTGGCTTGCTAATGTATTAGATTACATGAATACATAAAAATAAGTAAGCTGACCAAAGTTCTTATGGGGAAAAGACAATATTAAAGACAATGAGTAGTACAGTTTCTCAGCATCGATGTTAACCCATCGGTCTTCAAGTAGCTTAACCCAAAGTACTGTCTGTGAGACACTACTTTATAACAAAGGATATGACCTCCCCTCAGAGATTACCCAACTGGTTTGGTTGGGTCACAACTCTTGAGTTCCTGTAGGTTATTTGGTTTACACTTTTTTAGATGCAGATACTTGTTTGCATATGAAACAAGTCATGTACAGAGGCTCAAGACTGACCAGACAGCGGCATTCTGGACCAATCACAGTCGAGATAAGGACACTGATTGTTAAAGATTCAGTAATCAGGAATTTTAGGAGCAGAACTACAATGACATACTGCTTCCCTCATGCAACAGTTTTTGATGTAAACAAAAAACTTGAGAATATTCTGAAGAAGCACAGATTAACATCCATGTGGGGAAGAATGATATTCAGAAGGAGCAGTCAGAACTGCTCAAGAGGGATTTCTGTGAGCTCTTAGAAACAGTCGGAAGATTAAAAATTCAGCCATTCATCAGTGGACCATGCTCTTCAAGAGTAACAAATATGTTTTCAAGGCTTCTTGGTCTAAATGCATGGCTGCAGCAAACATGTAACAGGAAAGGACTGAATTTCACTGACAAGTTCAGTCTCTTCTGAAAATCACAACTAATTTGTTGAAAAACAACTGTTTACACCAGACAGCCTCCATCCAAACAAACTTGGTGCAAAAGTGCTAAAGGACAATATCTACTTCTCCCTCCATTATCCATCGGCTGTGTGTGCCCCTGAACTTAACCCAAATGGCACACAACGGTAAATGTCAGAATGACCACAGGACTTTAAATCAGCTCCTGAGTGGACTTGGGGCTGATGCATCCCACAAGGACAGCAATAACATCACGCAGCCACAACAACCACTGCTCTCGGACACACTGCCACCTGCGCCCTGCATACTAAGCTCAACTCAGACAGACTGTGACATATCAGAACAGCATCAAGTCTCAGCACTCAATGATGATCACCTCTCTTGAGTTTAAAAAAAAAAAGATGGAGAAACTGTTGTTTGCTGGAACTAGATTTTAACACTCCATTGCTGCAAGCCCCCAGTCAGCAACCAAAAAGCAGCAAGCTCCACACCCACCTCTGTGCCCAACTCACCCTCCACCTGTGAGAGCTCTTTGGCCCCTGCCTCAATGCCAGGGCCTCAATGACCCCCTGTCTTCAGCTGGTTGACATAACAACTCTTAGAGACTACTGTAGGGAAAAAGCTAAAGCTGTTAAGCTAGCACTTTTAAACATCTTATAACTTTACAATAAGTCACTTCCAGTCAACTATTTTATCAAAACATGGATATTATGCTTTTAAATGAAACTTGGCTAAATGGTAGTTGTAGTGCAGCAGTCCTTCACAACTTAGATTTTATGAGTGTTTGCAGAGCTAATAGGAGAGGTGAAGGCATTGCTGTTTTGTTTAAAGATGTCTACAATATCAGAATGGCAATCAGCTCATCCAATCAGCCAAGTTGTGTTGACGTCAGACTGGCTCAACCACCAGTATGTCAGGCTCAGAAACCAGTATGTCTGATTTCAAGGCAATTGATGGTAAGATCTTAGAAGAGTTATGAAAACATAAACCTGCAGTCTTGACAGACTCCCCACATCATTCTTCAAAACGGTGTTTAACTGTTTATTAATGGATCTGCTAAAAGTGGTAAATGCTTCACTTCTTTAGGGACTTTTCCAAACTCACTTAAAACTGCAGTTGGTAAACCCCTCTTAAAAAAGAGCAACCTGGATAACACCCTACTAAACAATTACAGGCCAACTTCAAATCTCCCTTTCATTGGCAAAATCATTGAAAAGGTTGTTTTTAACCACGTTAACAAGTTCTTAAGCTCTAAAGCATGTTTAGACAATTTTCAATCTGGTTTCCAAGCACATCATAGTACAGAGAGCGCCCTTATAAAGATAATCAATGATATTCGCCTAAATACAGATTCAGGCAAACTAACAGTGCTGGTATTGCTTGATCTCAGTGCTGCATTTGACAATGTCACAGCATACTTCTGGATAGGCTGGAAAACTGGGTTGGGCTTTCTGGGATGGTCTTCAAATGGTTCAGATCTTACCTTGAAGGAAGAGGTGTCAGTATAGGTGACCATAGGTCGAGGTGGACACCCATGACATGTAGAGTCCCACAAGGTTAAATTCTGACACCTTTCCTATTCAACCTTTATATGTTCACACTGAGCCAAATAATGAGAAAGAACCAAATCTCCTACCACAGCTATGCTGATGACACTTATATCTACTTAGCCTTATTGCCTAATGACTTTAGCCCCATTGACACCCTCTGCCAATGCATTGATGAAATTAACAGTTAGATGTGCCAAAATTTCTTCAGTTAAACATAGAGAAAACTGAAGTCATTGCATTTGGGAACAGAGATGAGGTTATCAATAGTCATTATCAATTCAATAATTCAATTCATCTATATTTCTTTAGCGCTTTTACAATGTAGATCAAGTTCCAGCATATTGAAACTGTCAGTCCAGTTTTCAGAGTTAAATTTCAGTTTAGTTCATTTTAGTGTGGTATAATTTTCACTGCTGAAAGTCCAAAACAATGAAGAGCAAATCCATCAATGCGCAGCTCCACAAGTACCAGAAGTCCCAAAACTAAGCAAGCCAGTGGTGACAGTAGCGAGGAACAAAACTTCACCAATTGATGAAAGTAAGAGGGAAAAAAACTCAAAAGAAACCAGCCTCAATAATGAAAGAGAGAGAGAAAAAAGAATTAATACAGATATTATACAACAAAAAGCACAACATGAATGTTTATCGAAAATGATATACACACAAAATCTATATACACACACATTAACATGCAGATACATATATACAATTTAACAATATGTAATTACAAATCTGTAGAAATATATAAAAAAGAAAAATTGCTACAAAAAAGGAGAAAAATCTAATTAGCCGTTTAAGCTTGGAAACCTGGTCACTTTTATTGTATAAATCTAAAAGGTCTCTCTCTGTTTTAATATATTTAACCCATCTCCTCTCCTTGTAGATCTATGGATATGCTCTATACCAACTATTTTCAATGCACTGGGATTGCCATGATCTTGATCTTTATAATGTAAAGCCATTGGATATTGCGGATTACAAGTATGTATCAAATTTTTATGCTCAGCTAATCTCAATTTTAATTTTCTCTTAGTCATTCCTATATAAAGGCAGCCACAGGGACATTATAATCATTATACCACAAATGTAGTATTGCAATTAATAAATGAGTTGATCCTAAATTCACAACCTGATGTTGGATATCTGAATATGTCTTGAGCATGTTGTCACAATGGTTACAATTACTACATCTGTAGTTTCCTGCTGTTTGGCATAGGAAGTAGTCTTCCTAGTGGAAAGACGGCTTCTCACAAGTTTATCTTAAATAGTTGGAGCTTTTCGAAATACAATGGAAGAGATACAGGTAAAACTTCCCTGAGGTGAGGATCACACGTCAAGATATTCCAATTATTATTACTTTTTTTATTTTATTATTTTTTTTTAATTTTCTTAATTTTGTTTGTCTCTGTACTGTATTGTGTGACAAAATAGACAGAACTTTCTGATTGATTCAGTTTAGGTCTTTGTAACAGTTAATCTCTACTGCTATTTTGTGCTTTATTATAAGACTTTTAAATTACTGTTTATATAGCCACGTTGTTTAAAACTGTGAATCATATTCTGTGCCTTAATTTTTAAAATCTTTTTCTTTGTCATAAATCCTTTTCAACCTCTGAAATTGTCCTAAAGGGATATTATCAATCAGCCACGGAGGATGAAAGCTATCTGTTCTAAGAATGGTATTTCTGTTTTGTTTTTGTTTTTTTTCTTTTTTTCTAAAAATAGTGGTATGTAATTTACCTGTTACCTGTTGTAATTATCCTTAAAGATGTTTAAATCCAAGAAATTAATTTGAGTGAACAAGTTGTTTTTTTTTTAATTTGCATGAGTGGTGTTTAAAAATGCATAAAAGTCCCTCAGATCTGCCTCAGATCTGTATGTGTCAGTATATCCATTTTTGTCTTTTCTGTCAGATCAGATTTCAAAACTTGGTAATACTCACAGTTCTGTAGTTGTCGTAAGGCTTCTTTAATGTACTCATCTCTGCCCTATACCACAACAGCACCACCTTTGCCCACTCTTTTGATTACAAGATTGTGATTATTTGAAAGCCAATCTAAAGCATTCATTTCAACTTTTGAAAGATGAAATGTTTTCTTTTTTCCAAGAAAGGAATCTTTCTTGTAGAACGAGTTCAACGTCAAGTTGGAAACTCATGGGATACATATACCTCATTAAATACTTCGTTTAAAATTGTGGCAAATATATACATGTATTGTTTATAATATTCAACCGGAAACCTATCTAACCCTGCTAACTCCCGTTCCACATACCAGTTGTAGTTGTTGGATACTTTCATCTACACTAAAGACAATTTGGGTAGATTAAGCTTGGAGAAAAACAAAACAAAACATCCAATTCTTCCTGTTTAGGATTAATATCAGAATTTTCTTCAGAAGGTGTTGTTTGAAGGAGCTTTGGATTGGACGTGTTGGGAAACGTACTGATAATTTGAGTGGTTTTGTTTGTTAAAACAGAGGCCAGATCTTCAGCTGATTAGGAGGTGGTGGAGGAGGACAGAGCAGAGTATTAAATGTCCTGAATAGTTTGTGGGTGTCTGATGTGCTGTTGATTTTGTCATGGTAGTATAGGGTTTTAGCTGAATGGATTTGGGAGGCAAATGATGCCAGCTGGGCCGCCTAATCCACTAGTGAAGCTGCAATTTTTACCTTTCCAGGTGAATCACATTGTGCAGGGGAAAGCCTGTGTATATCTCACAATAAGCTGTTTGAGCACTTTTATTGGCTGACAGGAACTTTTTCTTTTCTCTTGCCATGTCCTTCATTAATTCCATACTTCTCTTTTAGCCCCACAAGTTGCACATTATTTCATTTTTTAGTGTGATTTTCAGGCATTCTAACACACTCCCATGAAGCTTTTACCTTTTTCACTTTGTCCTCTTAGCACATATTTGCACATTGTCCAGTTATGGACAAAACTTAAGCAGCAACTTTTCCAATTTCCAGTATTTATGTAATTCTACATACACACACACACATATATATATATATATATATCTATCTAACTACAGTTTGGTAAAAAAAAAAACAATGCATTTTCCAGCACGCTGGAGCACAGTGCCATAAGGCAAGCGTGATATCTAAGTGCCTT
>CAIGQW010055820.1:3804037-3820132 GCA_903798125.1 Danio choprae | reverse complement strand
TGTGTGTGTGTGTGTGTGTATTGCTTTTTCTTTGTCAGACAATAGGGGGTCAATTATTGCCTCAGCAGATGGGACTACAGACGTCAGAGGGCAAGTTATCAATGCCTTCCACTTGGTCAGACCCAAGCGTCAACATCAGCCTGGATTTCCTGTCTGCAGGCCTGAACCCTTCCAAACCCACACAGCCCACACTCAGTACCATGATGCAGCAAGGTTAAATATATCAAACAACATTTTTCTTTGTGATTTAATAGTAACATGATAAAAATGTTAATTGAAATTGAACATAATATAATAAATAAACATAATAATGTTTCTTATTTAGGTGTTCAGCCACCTTTAAATATGGTCACTCACAATTTTGCCAGAATGACACTCAATGCCCAGTCCTCAACAGCTGCTCCCAGAAGAGGAATGAACCCCATGATGGTTGGAGCCATGCCTCCTACTATGACGATGGGCCCCATGGGAATTGGCTCTGTGGGTATTGGAGGAATGTCTGTCAATCAAGGACTAATGGGCACGAATATTGTGCCAGCTGGATTAGGCCTACAAGGTGCCCTAGGCATGCCCAGCATGGTTACTGGGCAAGGCATGAACCCTTCCATGATGCAACCTAAACAAGATGCCTTTGCCAACTTTGGCTACTTTGGAAAATGAAGATTAACTCCAAGAGAGTAAAACAGTCCAAATACACCTTCTTAAAAGAAGGAGCTGCATCCAGTTAAATGGACAAAACTAGCCAGTGTCACATCTTTTCAGTCATTTGTTCATATACATTGAGAAAAACAAAACACATCTGCTTTTCTTTTTTGTTGGTTGATTATCGGAGAGTGTTTATTATTATTTTTTGTAATAGATGCAAAGCATATTATGGTATACTTTTAAATGAAAAAAATATTTTTTAAAAAGTACGCAGTTTGGTACAATTTTCCAGTTTTTCATTTTTCCATCATAGGCTTGTTTTCATCATGGCCCTGTTTAACATTTCAAATACAATTCATAAATTACCTCATAATATGCATTATTTATGCTGTGACTTTAAAGTCCATAAGGGGTTAATTTTGTAAATATCTTGGTGTAAAAAAAACTTTTTTTTTTCACTTTTCAGATGGTATAGGATAAATGACCTTGCCCTTAAAATTCACTAATTCACTGCTTTATTTATGGTTTGAATTCTTACAATTTGGCTGATATATATAGTCCCTCATATTTAATGATCACTCTAATATGACCCAATTTAGACTAATATGACCCTATTTAGACTGTTCCAAGTCAGTGTTACATGTCCATCACAATGTTTGATGGCTTTAGAATTGATGAAGGTATTGTGAACTCCAGATGAAGTTTACTTGGCCCTTTTTTCTATTTATTTTAAATTTTCCCATCTGCTGCTTTAAACTTACCCTTCATCAGATGCTGAGGCTCATAACCAAATCTTTATTTTGTTACTATTTAGATTTATTCCACAGGGGATTTGTTTCTTATTTTATTTATAAAGAGAAATCCTGTGATCATGTACATTGTTTTATACTGTTGGTTGAACACATTTCAGTTTTTGCTGACACAAAGCGATTGAGCGCCTGTTTTGTTGTATTTCTTTTCAGATTTGATTTCTGAATTTCATTGTACTAAAAATAATCAAATTATTTCATCAAAATCTTTGTCTTTGTGACTCTAATGGTGTTGTAGGTGTCCAGCCTTTTAGCATTCAGTTAGCAATAGGTTCACACTCTTACCAGTAGATAGTTCTATGTATTATGCTGTTCATCAAAGGTGGTTTCACTGTCTTTAAATTTAGATTTATAATACCATTCAATTTATGAATTCAGATTCAAAGAGGTAATTTCAGGTTGAAGCCAAATATATGTATTTTCATTAAATTGAAAAATCTTAAGCATAACTGTAACTAATTAAAACTGATTAATAACTGTAGCTTTTCCCTTTTTCCAGAATAACTGTTTTCTTGTTGGGTGAGGTTTCAGGTCTCACACAGGCACCAAAACTGTAGGGGTCTGAGTTCTCTAAAATTTAAAATGATTATTGATAATAATATTAAAATTAAAAAAAATTTACCCTTTACTTAAGTTCAAGTCGTCACCTTTATTTCTATTACACATTCCACCAACAATGTAGATTATTCTAAAGCTGGTTTACATGGATGAACAGGAAACTGGAAAAAAAACATAACAATATTTCAGTTTGTGGGACAGCATATCAAAAGGGATAAATGGAGAGACTTGTGGTCTTTATATCACTAAGGTGTTTGCTGGAAGAAAAAAAAAAGTCTTGCGGCTTAACTAAACAATGATACAGCAATGACCAGAGAAATACGGCCTACCACCTCAGGCACCTCACTAAAATTATTATTACAGTTTTTCTCGATTGCTAAAACACTATAACCAACCTTTTGAACTAAAATTTCAAAACTATAACGCCATTTTTTAAAAAGCACACCCATTTCTCTAAACTTTAAACACTATTCACTGCTTTGACACGAGTTATATTTGGTATACTTTTACTACAAAACTCTACACACAAATCCCTAAATTTAAGTCAGCATAGCTTGAGCTCAGTTAGCACACAGTTAACCAAGTGAAAACACTAGGTGTCAAAATTTATCACACACCAATCAGAAACTTTGATGGATAGATAAAAAGTTCAAAGTGAACTCATTCACGTTTGAAACAGTGAATCCAAAGAGACATAAGGGAGCAGGTCAAGGACACTGGAGTGAGGAGAAGATGGAGAAGAAGAAGATAAAGGAGAAAAGGATGGAGTAGAAGAGGAAGAAAAGGAAGAGGAGGGTGGACAGCGACAAGGACAGGGAAGAAAAAAAGCAAGGAGACCAGCAGTCTTGGATGAAATTCCAGCCACTTTACTTGAGCATGTCCTATATCCAGGTTTATTTTCAGTTGCTTATGCAATAAAATAAAAATAAAAAAATCCCACAATTTACAAAACTTTACACTTGAGCAAAACAGTGGCCTAGATTTGCACAACCGTAAGCACATTGTCAGCTTCACACATTTTGCAAAACATTACATACACATTTGTGCATTAGACATTGATATTTATCATGATGTTATTTTCTTTGTAATTTCAAAGCAAAGGCTTTCAAGTGAACACACACGAACCAATTGGTTAAGCACAGCCATCAGGCATGCACACACTGGTGCATAACTGTAGACACATCAGTAAGGTGTAAGCAGTATAAAAAAAGCAAGGTTGAGTTGCAGGTATCTGTCTTCAGTAAGTATGGAAGGCAATGTTGCAGTAAGTGGAAGAGGAGTACAGGAAATGGAGGGTGAGGAAGAGGTAGACCTGGAGGAGGACCTGTACAAAGAAAATGGGGACCAAAATTGTTGATGTGATTTAAGCAACCTTGGTTGGCTATATTGTCATCCATGGGTTGATATTTGCGACCACAGACCACAAAACCAGTCAAAATCCCTTTTTTTTTTTTAAAAATTGAGACTTATACATCATCCAAAAAGGTGAATAAATAAGCTTTCCTTGTTTCTTTTAGGGTATGATCATGTTTAGCTATCAGCACTGCAGTATTTTGTAGTCACTGTATTATATGTTTGAAGCTTGTGTGCTGTCCAATGAATAGTTGTTTTATGATTACTTAAGCACAAATTTAAAATTAAGGCTAAGTTTTTCAAAAAACTATACACAATTTACACATCCACACAGAAACAGCAGAACACTTCAGTTTTTTTTGCAAAATGAAGCACTTCATTCAAATATTTACTGGTGTGTGGACTTTGGGGGTTTTACGATGAGGTCACATGTTGATTGTCAGTTTGTATGTCTCAGCATTTGGGCTTTGGTCACATGGTCAAGAAAGATACAGTTGGTAAACTTTGCTCTGTCTCTTTTCCTGCTCTGCTCCTCTCCTGCTCTTGAGGCTATCTTCTCTGACTCTATTTTACTCTATTCTCTGACTCTACTGCTATCAGGCTCTCTTTGGGGCCTACTCACTGCTCTTTGTCTTTTTGTCTCCCTCCCACTGTCTCTCTCTCTCTCAGGTAACTTTATTTTACATTTAACCTTTTAACCTGCGCCCCATTTTTGAGCATTTTTTGGAAAACGACTTACCCAAATAAAAATGTCTGTAGCTCTTGAACCCTGTGGTCTATGTTCACAAGTCTGGTTTTGTTTGAAACTAGACAATGGCTAGTTTGGTACCCAAGGGTCAAAATAACTCACAGTAGTAAAGAAACAGAGTAAAACATGGTAAAATATAGCTGAAAGTGAGTTGCGATTAGTTTCAAGGAAAAACGGATGTGACTCAAGATAATGGCATGGAAACACCAGAAAGATAAAGCTGAATGTCTGACTATGTTTTGATTCAAATTTTATGATGATACTCCCAAAAATGTAGCTTCTGTAAGCTTTGATTTAAAAAAAAGTCTAGGTGTCCTTTCTAAAAGCCATTTGGAAACTCCAAATGGACACCTGGTAACTAAATGACCAAATGAGTCAAAAGTATATAATGCTATTCAAAACTGTTCTGCCTACAAAACCACACAAGAAAAAAAAAAAAAGTATTTCAGATCAACATTTGTGGCATTTCCTCATTTGGTGTCCATTTGGAGTCTCCAATTAACATTTTATTTAAAAAAAAAAAAACGCCTGGACTTTTAGTGAATAAAAATTAAAATAAAAGCCTTTTCTTAAGTAATAGCTTACAGAAACTATAAGTTTAAACTATTTTCGAAATATATTACTGTATTTTAGGTTATAAAACAATTTAAAATGGTATTTAGACGTAATTGCACATATCAATGTCTTTATTTCGAAATATTCTGATAACAAAAACAATGCATCAAAAATCATATTTCTAAAAAAGCATTTATTTTAATTGTAAATAACAGCTTTTCATTCAAACAAACCTAAAACAGTAAAGTGCTACTTATAGTGTAAATCAAATTGTAAAACATCTATTTATAGTATTTACAGTGCAGAAGGACACTCAAGACAATCACTGAGGAGGTTTATTCTCTATTCATCTGGAACCCAAGGCCACTGAAAGACAGGAAAGGGAGAGACAAAGTTTTTGAGCAGAACAAATCAAAATTGTAAGACTGTGTGTGTGTGTGTGTGTGTTGGTTTATGTGATTTACGAGGACATTTCATATGAATACACACCACACTATGAAGACATTTTCAATTATGAGGACAGGGTTGGTGTCCTCATAATTTTAACAACGTAGAAGTGCTTCTTTAATGTAAAAGTGCTCAAATCCAAAATTTCTCCAGATGACTATAATTCACATAAACCTGATTTTGTGTATGACGTGTGTATTCTACGTGCGCCCCTGTAGGCCTGACTCGGTACTGCACCCCCTCATTAGTTATGTATGTGAGTGTATGAAATTGCGGCATGTGATTGGCTGACCACCTAATAATAACTGTATCTGTCAAACAAGTGTTAACAATAGCAACAAAAAAGAGTTTTAAACAGATATAAAATATGAATTATGTTCTAATTAAACAAAATAAATAACCCACCACCTTTATAAGATAAATAAAAAAAACATATGACTGTTATTGGCCAATCCCCACCACCTTACTCAATCACAGACGGCTATCACTCATCGATGTCAGGACAAGAAGTAGCACGGAGCTAATATATTCGACGATTGATTGAATACGATTGATTTAATGTGAATTCATTTATGAAAATGAATAGCCAGCGAACTCAAGCGATTCCATGCTGAACGATCCGATGACACGGGTGCCAATCATCAATTTCAAGACTCTTAAGGTAAGACTGATAAACAAACACCTAGCTAATTTAGTTAATTACACGATTAATATTAATTATTGGACTAGAATTAATAGCCAGTTAACCAAGTAACCGTTAATGAAGCCTTGTAAGTTAGCTTTTCATTTCCTGTCAAGTGTGATAAACTGTAATTTTAAAGTATTGATTAGCATTACGTTCATATTTGCAATGTCGTCATGCTTTACCAAAGTAACAGATGCTTGCAAGTAATCGTTTTTAGTGTGCTTGTTAATTATGTAAGGTAAGTATTTGCCAATGAAGTCAACGTTATCATTACATTGTGATGTCAAACTGATAATAAGTTATCCGTTTAGGCCTAACCTGCTACTAGAACTTTTTTTGTGCACCCAAGATACAAGACAAATATCTTTCCATAATGTAATTTAAGCGTTTTATTTAGTCCTCATTTTGATTAATGAATGTTGTTGCTTACAATTACAATATTGTCACAAGAGATTCACATATGTAAAATACAGATGTGGAACGTGATTCCAGAACACCTTTGGTGGTTTTGACATATTGAATAAACATGGGATTCACACACAAGTGTTCCAGAAGAACACATTTCACATTTGCATTTTGACATGTGGATATAATGTGTTTTTTTGTGTAAAGGTAATGTGTCTGCAGATGTTTCATCTTAATAAATATGTAGTCTGTGTGTATTTACCATAAGTAGACATTTCTAGGGACAGAAAAAATCAGCAAAAGCAAACAAATTATTTTAAATACTGTCACACCCCCTGCACGTTCCTCTAGCCCCAATCACCATTCACACTCTCCATCCACTACACACCACACTCAGTCACCTGATTACTGATCACACTCACCTGTGCACTAACAACACTCACCTGCTCCAGCCATCACACACACACTACATATACTCACCCATCCTGTTCACTCGTCGGCTGGTATCATCTTCACATGGTCATACTCTCTTTGTGCTCTTCCTGATCTTCTGCCACGTCATCCACAAACGCTCATCTCATCGAGGCTAACACCTGTCATCTGTTTACTCGACTTCAAGGGAAGTGACTGTTATCTTTGCTTTGCCTGCTAGCACTACGGTGCAAAGAACTGCTTTGTGTTTTAATAAACACCTTGTAAACGTATCCTTCGTCTCTGCCTTCTGTGACCATGACAGGATACCAGCCCCGCAAACATTCCTGGAATGATGGACGGTAACGCTGACACTTCCGGGATCGCTGCCGGCTCATACACGGAAGCCACAGCATTGAGTCAACAACCATCGAGTGCTCAAGTAAACCCTCTCTCTATGACGAACTCACCCCTCTCTCGTCCCGCCAGTTATGCTGGCGACCCCAGTACCTGTGCCGGATTCAAGATACAATGCTCACTATTTATAGAGACCAATTCGCGATCCTTCCCCAACGAAATCTCGAAGGTCGCCTTCATGATTTCTCTCCTCACGGGCCGAGCACTGCAATGGGCAGACGCCCTATGGAACGCTCGCAACCCGGTTCTCCACTCCTTTCACTCGTTCACTCAACACTTTAAAGAAGTATTTGGTATCGCACTCACCTCACTATTCGTTCATGACGAACTCATCGCACTCAATCAAGGCAAGCTCACCATTCACGAGTACACCCTTCAGTTCTGCACTCTCGCCGCCAGTAGTGGGTGGAACCAGGTGGCGCTGTTAGCCGCCTATCGCCAGGGACTAACACCCAACATCCACAAACAGATGGTCATCTACGAAGATAGCGCTGACTTAGAAGTGTTTATTAAGAAGGCTATCAGTGTCTCCCAACACCTCAATGCCTGTTCCACCCCTACAACTCACCACAGAGCACCCCTGCATCATCATCCTTCACCGCCACTCCCTACCATTGAGACTGCCAGTTTTCTCCGGAGCTGCTGGAAACTTCATCTCGTCCAATTTCATCGCCAAACATCGCATTCCCACTGTAGTAAATGAGACCCGGTATCAGATCTATACCATCCAGAACTCACCATTGGGCGATGGCTTTGATCACTCGCCGGACCCGCCAGATCACACTCGTCACTCCTCCCAATCACCGTGAGAAACTCCATCTTCTGGTACTGCCCAGGGCTAATGTGGATGTGGTGTTGGGTCGACCCTGGCTCATCCAGCATCAACCCATCATACATTGGAGTACTGGAAAGATCCTCGGATGGAGCGATGAATGCAAGGACCACGCTCTTTACCCACCGGTAACCCAAGCATCCCTTCCCCTTCACACAACGGTAATGGATCACCCTGCCACGGACCTCACTCAACACATTCCGCCCACCTACCACTCCTTCTTGGACGTCTTCAGTAAAGAACGTGCCACACAACTCCCTCCTCACCGGCCCTGCGACTGTAGCATCGACCTGCTGCCCAATGCCAAGTTACCTCACGGTCGCATATACCCTCTTTCCCGTCCTGAACATGAGGCGATGGAGAGCTACATCCAGGAAGCCATCAACCAGGGTTTCATCCGACCATCCAGATCACCCGCCGCATCGAGCTTCTTCTTCGTCACCAAAAAGGACGGAGGGCTCAGGCCATGTATCGATTATTGGGTGTTGAACAAGGCTACGGTAAAATTTGCTTACCCACTACCGCTTGTGCCAGCAGCTCTTGAGGAGCTCCGGGAGGCGCGAGTGTTTAGTAAGCTGGACCTCCGCAGCGCTTACAACCTGATCCGTATTCGAGAGGGAGATGAGTGGAAAACCGCCTTCATAACCCCTACTGGCCACTACGAATATCTGGTGATGCCCTACGGGTTAGCCAACAGTCCTTCAGTATTCCAAAACTATATGAACGAAATCTTCAGAGACCTCCTTCATCAATGTGTCATTGTGTATATCGACGATATCCTCATCTACTCCCGTAACCTTGAAGACCACCGTGCTCAGGTGTGCCAAGTATTGCACCGTCTCAGGGAACACCAACTCTACCTGAAGGCCGAGAAGTGCGAGTTCCACCAATCCACCATCTCCTTTCTCGGCTACGCGATCTCCGCTGCGGGGGTTCAGATGGAAAACACCAAAGTGGACGCCATAACCAACTGGAAGGAACCCCAAACCGTCAAGGAACTCCAACGGTTCCTAGGATTCGCCAACTTCTATCAACGTTTTATAAAGAACTATAGTTTAATCTCTTTCCCATTGTCATCTCTCCTCAAGGGGGGTCGACGAACCATCGCCTGGAGCTCAGAGGCGGATCGCGCCTTCCAGCTCCTCAAAAGCAAATTTACCTCTGCCCTTATCCTCAAACACCCCAATCCAACACGGCCCTTCGTCATTGAAGTCGATGCGGCGGACATAGGAGTGGGAGCCGTACTCTCTCAGTGGTCTGATAAACCCAAAGCTCTCCATCCGTGTGCGTACTACTCCCGGAAACTCAGCTCCGCAGAACAGAACTACGGCATAGGAGATTGTGAGCTGTTAGCCATCAAATTGGCCCTCGAGTAATGGCGGCACTGGCTGGAAGGAGCACGATTCCCGTTCACAGTCATTACAGACCATAAAAACCTCCAATACCTTCGTCATGCTCAACGACTGAACACCCGACAAACCCGTTGGTCATTATTCTTCGCCCGGTTCAACTTCTCCATCACGTACCAACCAGGCCATAAAAACTGTAAGGCAGATGCCCTATCTCGTCTGTACTCACCGGATCCCGTTCAAGACACTCCCGAACCTGTACAACCACCATCCATCTTCATCGCACCCATTCTCTGGAAAGTGGACGAGGAAATTTGTGCAGCTACCCTCGAGGAGCCAGCTCTTCCTGAACTTCCACCAGGCCTAACCTATGTGCCCTCCAGCCACCGACTCACCCTCCTCAACAGTACGCACACCTCCCTCGGTTCAGGACACCCGGGCAGCAGGCGAACCCTCTCGCTCCTACGGGAGAAATACTGGTGGCCTGGCATGATCAAAGACGTTGCCCAGTATGTCCGGGGTTGTTCGGTCTGCGCCGTTACCACCACTCCTCACCGTCTCCCAGAAGGTAAACTTCAACCGTTGCCCATTCCCCGCCGACCCTGGACCCACATTGGAGTAGACTTTGCCACAGATTTGCCTCCATCACAAGGTCACACCACCATATTGGTTGTCATCGATAGATTCTCTAAGCACTGTAAACTCATCCCACTCAAAGCCCTTCCTACCACCTTAGAAACGGCTGAGGCTTTATTCCAACATGTCTTCCGCAACTACGGCCTCCTGGAGAATATCGTCTCCGACCGGGGGCCACAGTTTATCTCCAGGGTCTGGCGGGCGTTCTTTCAGTTACTCGGAACCACCCTCAGTCTCTCATCCGGCTACCATCTGCAAACTAACGGCCAGACCAAACGCAAGATTCAGGAGATCTCTCGCTACCTCCGGACATACTGTGCCCATCACCAGAACAACTGGAGCCAGTACTTACCGTGGGCTGAATATGCACAGAACTCCCTTCGTCAAGCCACCACTGGACTAACCCCCTTTCAGTGTGTTCTAGGGTACCAACCTTCACTGTGTCCGTGGACCGGCGAAGCCTCTGAAGTGCCCGCGGTAAACCACTGGTTCCAGGAGAGCGAGAGGGTATGGGACTCAGCTCACGTCCATCTCCAACGGGCAGACGGAGGCACACCGACGCTGCCAACCGCCATAGACTACCAAACCCAGTTTACCACCCAGGGGACAAGGTATGGTTGTCGACCCAGAACTTCCGCCTCCGACTGCCCTGTAGGAAGCTGAGTCCCCGCTACATAGGGCCCTACACCATCCACTCCCAAATCAACCCTGTCACCTACCGCCTCAATCTGCCTCCTCATTCACGAATCTCTTCAGCCTTCCATGTGTCACTCCTCAAACCATTCACTGACCCTGTTTCTCCTCCCTCCACAGACCCGGAACCGCCTCCCCCTCCAGCGCAACCCGAAATCCTGGGTGAAAACATCTACCGCATCAAAGAAATTCTCAACTCCCGGCGGCGGGACGGCCGGATCCAGTATTTAATTGACTGGGAGGGATTCGGCCCAGAGGAGCGGTCATGGACACCACGGGACGACATCTTAGATCCCACTCTCCTCGAAGAATTCCACCGTCAACACCCCAATCGTCCAGCTCCCCGAGGCCGTGGTCGTCCACGCCGCCGGTCCAGGGTGCCAGGAGTCACCCGTGGAGGGGGGGTACTGTCACACCCCCTGCACGTTCCTCTAGCCCCAATCGCCATTCACACTCTCCATCCACTACACACCGCACTCAGTCACCTGATTACTGATCACACTCACCTGTGCACTAACAACACTCACCTGCTCCAGCCATCACACACACACTACATATACTCACCCATCCTGTTCACTCGTCGTCTGGTATCATCTTCACATGGTCATACTCTCTTTGTGCTCTTCCTGATCTTCTGCCACGTCATCCACGAACGCTCATCTCATCGAGGGTAACACCTGTCATCTGTTTACTCGACTTCAAGGGAAGTGACTGTTATCTTTGCTTTGCCTGCTAGCACTACTGTGCAAAGAACTGCTTTGTGTTTTAATAAACACCTTGTAAACGTATCCTTCGTCTCTGCCTTCTGTGACCGTGACAAATACATTACAAAATGGTTTTTTTTTTCTGTTTCAATGGCATGTCATACTGACATACATATTACAGACCAGTCACAATCTTTAATATGAATACCCTTTGTAAAAAATAAATAAATAAAAAAACCTAAAATTGTTTGTGATAAAAATTATTATAAAAATGCACTGATGTACAGTGACATGGGTGCACTGCAGAAAATGGCGACAGCAAGGTCTCAGTTAGTCAAACTGAAATCGAAGGATGAAGCGGTGTACTATGCTTTTACTTCAAAAGATAAAACTGAATTTGAAATAAAATACATAAATTAATTTAAAGGTAAAAAAATGTATATGTTTACGTCAGGAAAAAATCCTTTGCTAGATCGGGGAGTGTTCAGTTCTGATCGCTATAGAAAAGGAAGTTTTCTAGTTGAATATATATATCTGAGTATCTGATCTTTTTAGAAACATTTTTTTGTGACTTGCAATTACTTACTGTATAATTTATTAAGTACTGTAATTATATGAGTGTGGAGAGGTAAGCATGATCGAACGCCCAATTAGGGGGGAGAGCATGTTCGGAGCCCGGCGGCTAGTCAGCGGGTCAATCAGAAACAATGAATAACACCTGTTTGTTCCAGTGATTGGGCCGGAGAGACACCCTCCTTAAAGAGAGGAGAAGGAGCAGCCGGGAGAGGAGAGAGCACACACACACACACACATTCACATTCACACCCAGCTGCACGGGGGTGAAAAGAAAGATTAATAAAAATAACTTGCCTGTATCGCCGATCCTGTCTTCTTCTTCCCACAACAAAAAGAACAATATTACAATGAGGTGGCATTGTTTTTTCTGATTTAGGGTTGATGCTGCAAGAGAGCTCATCTATAACTATGGTGATTCAGAATGGCCATGGAGAAACAAGGTATGCAGAGATTAAACTCTTTGTTTTATTTAAATGTGATTTGGTTCTATATAATTAAGCAAAAAACAAAACAAACTTAAATCTTTTAGAAAAGTTAATGTTTTAAATACCATATTCTGCATCTACACAGGTGACCTTGTGAATTGTGTAAGGATGTACATGTGTTAACATTGTGTTGTTCATCTACATGGCACTGAAATCTAGACCAGTACTTCACTCAGCTGTGCAGGAGAGAATGGTGGAACACAGAAAGAAAATGTCTGAGAACTGTCACTGTATATTTTCCCTTTAATTTAGCTCTATATATACTCATACAGTCACACTGATTACTGTTTAAACAGTGTGTTAATTCTGTAAGGATTTACATGTATTAGGGATGCACATATTGACCTCATAACCGTTAAACGAAAGGATGCACTTAACTGATTAATGTTATCAGTTAAACAGCTAAAAATTATTATGTAATTTTATGTTTTAATTTTGCTGCAAAAATATGCAGAAATTTGTTAACTTGTGGGGTGTTAACACGTGCAACCACACGTGCCTACAGACGTATGTTGCCATAGAAGCAAAATGAAAAGAGTGGAAGTAAGGATATTGCTTGTCACAGCTTGACATGGACGAGTTGATGGACAAACCAGCACCGATGGTGATTGTCTCTGTCCTGGATCCACGTCATAAACACTCTGTTACTTTGCACAAGTAAAGAAAGAAGCCGCAAAAGCAAAACTTTCTGAAATGTGCTCTGCTTTCAGAACAGCCACAAGTTAGAGTGTCTGGGTATTTTCTCCCCCTGAGCGCGCTCCGGCACAGATCCATCATAAACACAACCGATAGCCTATAGTTTTGAGGATTTAGTTTACAACCAACAAACCAATCAACTTTTTTTTTTTCATTTAGAGCATCACAGTTATTAATAGTCCTTATTAAAAAATCTATTTATAAAATAGCCTACCTAATCTAATCAAACAAATCTTTGACTTAAATTATTTTTGCAGATGACTCTACACCAAACTGAGGCTTTCATTTTATAGCTATATAAACTAAAAAAACATATTACAGTAATGCAATACTATATGTAAAATACAAAACTATTATTATCTGCTGTAGTAGGCTATCATAGGCTTCTTTAAATAAGTCAACATATACTCCTTGTGTAACGCTCCTTTGTTGACGGAGGACATGATGAGACGAACACGGGATATAATAACAAACCGGGTTTATTTACAAAAACACTTACTGATAACAAACACTGGATACGGGCAGACGAGACAAGGACGAGACAACCAAAGTAACCAAAATACCGGACCACAAAGGACACGGACGAAAGGGTATAAATGGATAAAGGGATGATTAAACTAATGAGACACAAGGGATGAACACAGGTGAAACAAATGGGCACTGATGGTGGCGGAAAAGACAGGACAAAGGAATCACATGACAAAAACTAAGGATGACACGGACGAACACTGACACCTTGTCGTTGTCTCTCATCACCGCAGCTGCAGCACGCGCATCTCTTTAAAGCTTCATGTAAAGAACAGACCTGCATTTGACAGACGACACAATCTCAATAAAAAAACGTTATGCTTGCAGTCAGTTATAGGCTACACTAGGGCATTCTACGTTACAACATTGTTAGGATCATCTGTTATTAAGTTGAGGCCATGTTTCCTTCTTTCTATTAATTAAAAATATTTATTACCATTATTGGCCTCACAGTGGCGCAGTGGGTAGCACGTTCGCCTCACAGCAAGAAGGTCGCTGGTTGCTGGTTCGAGCCTCGCCAGTTGGCGTTTCTGTGTGGAGTTTGCATGTTCTCCCTGTGTTGGCGTGGGTTTCCTCCGGGTGCTCCGGTTTCCCCCACAAGTCCAAAGACATGCGGTATAGGTGAATTGGGTAAGCTAAATTGTCCGTAGTGTATGAGTGTGAATGGGTGTGTATGGATGTTTCCCAGAGATGGGTTGCAGCTGGAAGGCCATCCGCTGCGTAAAACATATGCTGGATAAGTTGGCGGTTCATTCCGCTGTGGCGACCCCAGATTAATAAAGGGACTAAGCCGAAATGAAAATGAATGAATGAATGAATATTACCATTATTGTTCCTTGTTGCCGATGAGATAACCAACCTTTTAGCAAAACCTTTATTGATATAGGCTACTGATATATATGTGCCAGTTTGACAGGCTACACTAAACATTTATGAGTTAAACTAAAGGACAATTTAACTAATTAAAACCAGTCCCTCACCTGAACTTGCTGGGAGTGAGACGGAGAGAAAATAAAAACACACAAGCACTGAAGTAAAATCAGATGCTCCAGACATAATCTTTAAATAAGGAATATCAAAACTGTTGACAGAGCTTTATATAAGAATCACAGCGGAGTATTATTTAAATGCTTATTTTTCATGTATAGCGATCAATTTGAGGTAGGTAGCTATTTTTTGACCGAAAAAAACCCCAAACTATATGATTGGGAAAAAAACTATTCCAGTTCTTAAAAAGGTTCAGTCAGTGTTTTTGTTTCTAATCTTAATTTGTAATTTAAGTGAAATATATTTAGAGCAGGCCTATTTATTTTATTCTCCTTATTTAATTTATTCTTTTTTTCTATGCTGTTGGAAACACTGCATGTGCATGAAGATTTGATGATGTAATATGTTGTGTATGCTGTTCGCATGTTATATTAAATAAATATTTTTAAATGAATGTCAGACACAAAATAGACATCAATTTATTAATTTTTTATTAAATGATCATTTAATATTAGAATCTGATTGGTTAACGGGTAATATTCTGTTAACGAGCTGTGGTTGTCAGTCAAAATTAACTGAAATGAACATCCCTATCATGTATTAACATTGTGTTGTTCATCTACACAGGTGTCCTCTGACACTAAAATCCAGACCAATACTTCACTCAGCTGTGCAGGAGAGAATGTTGGAACACAGAAGGTAAATAATCAATAATCTGTATCATTGCTTCTTACTGCTAAAATGCAGTGAGTGTTTAACAGGAACTGAAAAGATATTAACTTACTTAAACATTTATTCAAATTTGTTTTTAAATATTCAGAAATTAAACACAAAAATTTCTCTAGAGCAAACAGTAAACACAATTAAATTGACCTTACCTTTCTGTAAACAAGGTGAACTCAAATTAGTTACTAATTAGCCTTAGTCATCTCCTGGGTAGGGTTGCACCAGCATTTCGTAAGTTCTTTCTTAAACTAAGGGCTTTGTAACTACTAGCTAGTTTGTAACTAAATTTGTTAACATGTTCTCAAAGCAAGCCGTAGTTAGTAGGTCGTAAGCTCTCCGTAAAGTCATGCGTATAGTCACATTGAATGGTGTAATATCCAATAAGAAGCATTTAAATTGGTAAACTGCTTTAAACTTTTGCAACTAATGCATCTATATATAACTGTCCTATGAAAATAGGAAAAGCGGAATACACATGAACACATGAAGTTATCAAAACATTAAACTTAAATTTTTTTGTGACTTTGAAACCAAAACATTCCCATATTACTGATATCCTGTTTTTCTTTGATGTTAATTTATATGTTAATGCTTCTGAAGCGGCAGACACAATCATCCTACTCGCCTGCGCTTTCCTGTTTGTGGGGGAGGGTCATAAGATTCAGGTTTCTCTTAAAGACAGATTGAACCAATAAGTTGTATGTAGTGTCCTCATAATTACTGATGGTTTTATATTGTGTATTAAATTAGGTTGTGTGTTGTGTGTCCTTGTATTCACTGTTGTTGTCATGTTGTGTATAGTGGGGGAGGGTCAGAAGATGCAGGTTTCTATTACTAAAGCCAGATTGGA
>CAIGQW010055820.1:3781315-3804027 GCA_903798125.1 Danio choprae | reverse complement strand
GGGGAGGGTCAGAAGATGCAGGTTTCTATTACTAAAGCCAGATTGGATCTATAGTTTGTGTGTAGTGTCCTCATACTTACTGATAGTGTTATATTGTGTACTAAATTAGGCTGTGTGTTGTGTGTCCTCGTAGTCAGTGCTGATGTTGTGTATTGTGGGGGAGGGACAGAAGATTGATGTCAGATTGGACCAATAGGTTATGTGTTGTGTCCTCCTATTTACTGATGGTGTCCTATTGTGGGATGTGTGTTCTTGTGTACTGCTGCTGTGATGTCATATTTACTGATGGTTTTATATTTTGTATTGTTATGAACTGATAAAATCATGGCAGATTTTATTTTGACATAGTTTGCCTTTGTCTATTTAAGTAGCAAACCTCTAGTAAAGTTTATGTAAAAGTGTTTTTCACTTGACATGAGATGTGTCTGACGTAATTACATATTATTAAATAATATTTTTGAAGACATTATGATTTTTTCAACAGATTTGTAAACATGCCATAGTATCAGTAGCTGTGTCAAGCTTGGATAAATGTGCCAGCTGCTGTGGGCCCTATACACAGACACTGGAGCGTTTTAAAGCCGTGAAGATCAGTAGATTCATCAACGTATCATATGTCAGCTTATAGCTGACAGCTCATTGCTCGTATGTCAGCTCATAGACAGACCCGCTGATCTTCGTGGCTTTAAAATGCTCCAGTGTCCCTGTATCTGTGTTTGCACTTGGTGAACATCGGTGAAGTGCGGTAAACTGATGGCCTTTATGACCAATCACAGTCATTTCTGTTGAACGTGAACACAGGGGCAAATCAGCGCTGTTTACGAATGTGCTCAACAACGTTTAAATGTTAGCGGGAAATGGACGTTTTTAAAATTATCAGTACCACAATTCAGTATTGTTACAACACTATTGCTTCTAGTAATCATCAAAAAAACTTTAAATAAAGATAATGATTGAGAGGAGGGGGTGGTTGGGAAATGGAGATGAGCTCTGATCAACATGGGGCTGACCCCATGAATCTGTTTTCTCTTTTGCAGTCATTCTTGAATGTCTAGAAAATAACGCAAGAAAAAAAAAAAACACCATGGCCTCCAGATGAAATTGCTTCAGTAATGAGACCTTTTCAAAGTCATGTTTTTAAGGGTAAACTTGCCACAAAATAGAATGACAACAATGCAAATCTAGAGAGCATCCCATGTTGGCAAATTGCTCCATTCAAAACATCTGACTTTGTCAGAAACAGAGGTTTGATGCTGAAAAGGAATCAGGTAGAAAAATCGTAAGTCTTTTTGATTACAAAGGATATGTTCATAAGACTGTCATGAAACCTTTATAATCGTGACATGACAAATGTCATGAATATGAATGAGATTTTATGCATGCTTATGACAATTGTAATTGAGTGTCATTCGCTCAGTTATGTCATTTTAAATGCCAGGATGACATTGTTAGTTATGGCAACTTTACAAACAAATACCTCACAAGCTCTTTATTTTTGTCATGACAACTTAACATTACCAAGACGAGACAAATGTGATAAATCTGTCATAAACATGATTGTCATGAGGCCATTATAATTGTGTCATTTTATAACATGAACATTCATTTTGAATTTTATAACACTTCATTCATATTTTTCATGAACTTGAGTAAAGAGGTAAAAGCTGAACGTGCAAATTAAAATGTTGTTAACAGTGAGTGACAGAGTAGTGACACTTTTTTTTAAAGTGTCATTTAAAAAAATAAATAAAACATGTAAAAAGTGATCAGAAAAATATTCAAGACACAATTATAATGGCTTTATGACATCCGTGAAGTATTGTTTTGATAATGTCAGGTTGTCATGACAAAGACCAGTTGTGATGTATGTGTTTGTCAAGTTGTCATAACAAACAATGTCATCTTTGCATTTAAAATGTCATAACTGACCGATTTGTTGCTATTTTCAGACCAGTGCAACTGTAATTTTTATGTTTTGCACCACGTTATTTAAATAGCAAATCCATTTGCACCACTTTGTGGACTCATGAGTGTGCCAGTTTGAAAAAGAGGTGTGTTAAGGTGCATTGTTGGCACGTTGCTTTTTTGAGGAACAATAGACAATAGATCGCACAATTGACCAACTAAAAGCTGCTCTAAAGTTCAGTGCAGTGCACATTAGTCATGCGCCTATGCAGGTCCAAACGCTTATACATTACAGACAGCTGGAAGGGCATCCACTGCATATGCAAAACATATGCTGGAAAAGTTGAATAAATAAAGATGATTAATAAAAGGACTAAGCCGAAAAGAAAATGAATGAATGAATGAATTACAATTATTGAGCGCCGTCGCCTCACAGCAAGAAGGTCGCTGGTTCGAGCCTCGGCTGGGTCAGTTGGCATTTCTGTGTGGAGTTTGCATGTTCTTCACGTGTTTGCGTGGGTTTCCTCTGGGTGCTCTTGTTTCCTGCACAAGTCAAAAGACATGCGCTATATGTGAACTGGGTAAGCTAAATTGTCCGTAGTGTATGTGTGGGAATGAGAGTGTATGGTTGTTTTCCAGTGAAGGGTTGCAGCTGGAAGGGCATCCTCTGCGTAAAACATATGCTGGATAGGTTGGCTTTTTATGCCGCTGTGGCGACCCCTGATTAATAAGGGGACTAAGCCGAAAAGAAAATGAATGAATGAATGAATATTCTCGTTATCTTTTTTTTTTTTTTTTTTTTTTAAGTCAGCATGTTAAGAAAAAAGAGAATAAAACCTGAGCAGGATGCAAAATATTCCAAAGACAAAGTCTTCATTGAGGGAAGGGAAATTAACCCGTTTAAAGGTAAGATGTACCTTACAAATAGTATTTTCACTTTCCCACATCCTAGCTGCATATTGTGCATACAAGCTTCAGTCAAACAGGGAAAAATGTCAATAGTTCTTGAAGCCATAGTGGTGAAAACTTGACTTTTTCCAGTTACTGCATCTCATATTAATATAAGTTTATTGACTGTACAACAAAAAGGTTAACTTTTTTTTTGCCATTTTAGGGAGAGGTGTGTTTGCACTGGAGCACATTGAACCTTCTAGATTTGTCGTAGATTACCGTGGGATTCTCTCACAGAGTAAACATGTTGAAGACATTCAAAGCAACTACTTGTTTGAATTCACATTCATTGGAACATGCTACTGGTAAGTTGGACATTTTTGGCTTCTTTTTAAACATTTGTTTTTATTTAGATTTTTTTTTACTTTTTTAATGATGCGTGTTATTTTAAAAACATGAGTACAGTAGTGGCCAAAAGTTTTGAGAATGACACAAATATTAGTTTTCACAAAGTTTGCTGCTAAACTGCTTTTAGATCTTTGTTTTTAGTTGTTTCTGTGATGTACTGATATATAATTACAAGCACTTCATACGTTTCAAAGGCTTTTATTGACAGTTACATGACATTTATGCAGAGAGTCAGTATTTGCAGTGTTGGCCCTTCTTTTTCAGGATCTCTGCGATTCAACTGGGCATGCTCTCAATCAACTTCTGGGCCAAATCCTGACTGATAGCAACCAATTCTTTCATAATCACTTCTTGGAGTTCGTCAGAATTAGTGGGTTTTTGTTTGTCCACCCGCCTCTTGAGGATTGACCACAAGTTCTCAATAGGATTAAGTACTGGGGAGTTTCCAGGCCATAGACCCAAAATTTCCACGTTTTGGTCCCCGCGCTACTTAGATATCACTTTTGCCTTATGGCACGGTGCTCCATCGTGCTGGAAAATGCATTGTTTTTTACCAAACTGTTGTTGGATTGTTGGAAGAAGTTGCTGTTGGAGGGTGTTTTGGTACCATTCTTTATTCATGGCTGTGTTTTTGGGCAAAATTGTGAGTGAGCCCACTTCCTTGGATGAAAAGCAACACATGAATGGTTTCAGGATGCTTTACTGTTGGCATGACACAGGACTGATGGTATTGCTCACCTTTTCTTCTCTGGACAAGCCTTTAGATGCCCCAAACAATCGGAAAGGGGCTTTATCGGAGAATATGATCTTGCCCCAGTCCTCGGCAGTCCATTTGCCATACTTTTTGCAGAAGGTCATTCTGTCCCTGAGGTTTTTTTTTTGGCGAGAAGTGGCTTCTTTGCTGCCCTTCTTGACACCAGGCCATCTTCCAAAAGTCTTTGCCTCACTGTGCGTGCAGATGCGCTTACACCTGCCTGCTGCCATTCCTGAGTAAGCTCTGCACTGGTGGCACTCTGATCCCGCAACTAAATCCTCTTTAGGAGACGATCCTCTTTGCTTGAAGTTCTTGATGATCCTATAAATTGTTGATTTAGGTGCAATCTTAGTAGTCACAATATCCTTGCCTGTGAAGCAATTTTTATTCAACGCAATGATGGCTGCACGCGTTTCTTTGCAGGTCACCATGGGTAACAATGGAAGAACAATGATTTCAAGTATCACCCTCCTTTTAACATGTCAAGTCTGCCATTCTAACCTAATCAGCCTGACATAATGATCTCCAGCCTTGTGCTTGTCAACATTCTCACCTGAGTTAACAAGACGATTACTGAAATGATCTCAGCAGGTCCTATAATGATAGCAGTGAAATGCAGTGGAATTTTTTTTTTTTTCAGGATTAAGTTAATTTTCATGGCAATAAAGGACTATGCAAGTCATCTGATCACTCTTCATAGCATTTTAGAGTATATGCAAATTGCTATTATAAAAACTTAAGCAGCAACTTTTCCAATTTCCAATATTTATGTAATTCTCAAAACTTTTGGACACGACTGTAGAGCTTCATTTCGACCTGTAAATAGGATGTTTGGAAAATTGGATGAGAAGTTATGGGTTTATGTTTACTGTTTTGAGAATATGTTTAAAGAAATGTGTTTAAGCAACTGAGAAAAACTGTAATATAATTTAGCCGCTGGATTGAAAATAAATGAACTCCCACAAGTTTATCTTTCATAATTTCATTTCTGTTATGTCTCCTTCAATTTATTATTATTATTATTATTATTATTATTATTATTATTATCATTATTATTATTATTATTATTATTATTATTATTATTATTATTATATGTTTTTAAAAACTGTTCAAACCAGGGGTGCTCATCCCTGATCCTGGAAATATACCTTCCTGCAAAGTTTAACTCCAACCATGATCAAACACACAGTTTAATTAGGAACAGCAGTTGATAATTAATACAGGCAGGTGTGTTTGATATGGGTTGCAACTGAAATCTGCAGTAAGATAGATCTCCAGGAACAGGGTTGGACACCCCTGGTTTAAACTTTTAATGGCCTAGTTTCATTGAATTTTATGTGCTTAATTTCAATTTCAGTCTTCCTGCAAGTTGCTTTTAAAATATATTATTGTAATTCCGATAGGCTATTAAAGGTTGTGCAATTATCGTGTAGGGTGGGCCTGCTGACTCGTAAATAAATATGAGATTTAAAGTCAACACAAGAAATCTAAAAATCAACTACATTACACAGATATTTATTTTCTTTCAAGAATAACAACTGAGGAGACATCAACAGCTTGGTATGCAATAATATTTAGGCTATTTTATTTTTATTTAGGTCGTAATAAAAACATAATTCACAAAAATCTATTTGCAGTGCTTTTCTATATTAAAATAGTTTAGATTAGCCTATTTTAGATTCCTTATTCAGAAATAATAAATTGAAAGCAATTCAAAATACTAATTGACATTACACCATACTTTGTTAATGTCATTTTAAATATTTTACTAAACCTATTTTTAAGAAAAGATTCACTAAGCACTTCACTTCCTGTGTGCTTTCACTTAAAGCACAGTGTTTTTTAATTTTTTTTATAAACATAACGACAATCAATTAGATATATTTTTGAATCGGGCTCAGGCACAATTCAGTTGGCGGGTCCTGGTCTGGTTGGAAGAGGTGTGCCAGAGCAAACTGAATAAGCTACGTCACTTTTAAGGGCCTGTTTCATATGGATTTATTAATCATTCTTACTTTTTAATGAACACCAACTGTCATAGTTTATTAAAGACGCAAACCCCCCACTGCACATCAGCTGCACCTTCAGCAAACCTCCTAATACCTGCAGCACGAGGGCTTTTATGGTCATTTATGAGCGTAAAAAGTGGTGGATCTGTTCAGCAAAATATTTAACTGTGTCACTGCATCCCAAACGAGTAAAAATAATACAAAACAATACAATTAAAGCAATCTCCACTTTGCTGAGCTTTTCTCTGTTAAAGTGAACAGCGCATCATCGATGATGTAAGTGTGCTCCGGCTCGGATGCAATGTGAGTGCAGGCCGTCGGGGGAGAGGGGAGGGGGACAACCGCGCTTCGAGTGAGAGTACACCCTCAGTCTCCATCGCATGTGCCCCCTTGCAGTGACTTAACTGCTCTCTCAGTGCCTTTAATATCGGAGAACATCCTGGTTACATCCGTAACACACGTACCCCGAATAGGGAACGGAGACGTGTGTCTGGAACAGACTATGGGAGTATGTCAGACAACCAATCATTCTGAAAAGTAAGAAAACGGGCCAATGAATGCCAAGTGATTAGCTGACAGTGATTAGCTATTAGTGCTATATAAGCTGCCTGGTGAGAAGCGAGCCTTAGAATTGCCTGCTGAAGAGCTGAACATTCAGCTAACAGCTGGAGACTCAGCTGCTGTGGCAATGGAGACACGCGTCTCCGTTCCCTATTCTGGGAACTTGGGTTACGGATGTAACCAGGACGTTCCCCTTCATATGGAAACTCAAACGTGTGTTTGGAACAGACTATGGGAGACTGTATGGAAAACGCCACAGTAGCTAAGCCACCTGCTACCCAAGAGGGGAGACTTGATGGCAACAAGAGCATATGGACTAGCCCTATAAGCCCTACAAGCTCGCCCTGGCATTCATAAGCGAGGGCGATGGCATCCAGTGGGCCAACCTCTGTTTTGATACGGCACTTCCCTTCTGCCAACCACCATGACAGATAAAGAGCTGTTCACAGGATCTTAAAGATTGCGTTTGTTCCACGTAAAGGTGCAAAGCAGTGAAAAGGCTGGGTCTGCCGGGGTCTGAAGGCAGAGCTTGCAGGTTGGTAGGAACCTTGGGCACATAGCCAGGCCGGGGTCTCAGGATAACCTGAGTAGGTCGGCCGTGCCTCTGAGGAACCGGATGATTAGATTATGCTTCCAGAGTGTGTTGCCATCCACCGCGTCATGATGAGCAGAGATGGCAGCCACTTAAACCTTCCATGTGGAGAGTGACAGCCTGCGCTTCAACTTATCCTGAGGGAAGGCTAACACAATGCAAGTTCGGGGGTCTTCTCGACGAGAAGCGCACCACTCAGTGAATAGACTCCACTTCAGGGAGTAGGCATGCTCTAGCCTAAGTGATGGTGTTAACCACCAAAACTGTCTATGGACCACACGTGGAGGTTCCAGAGATCTGGGCGTGGGTGCCAGAGAATGTGCCAGAGAGGGGCTGTCGCGAGAAGTGTGAGTTCGGGAACCCAGGTCCGGTTGAGCCAGAGAGGCACAGCAAACTAGACCTGCTCCTCGTCCTCCCTGACTTTGCACAGTGTCTGTGCGATTAGGCTCACTGGGGGAAACGCAGTGGCCAGCTGTGCATCAGTGCATCCGTGCCGAGGGGGGCCTCAGTCAGGGAATAAAACAACTGGCAATGGCCATTCTCAGGGGAAGCAAACAGGTCGACCTGGGCTTCCCCGAAGCGCTCCCATATCAGCTGGACCGAATCCGGGTGGAGTCTCCATTCTCCTCGGGATACTAGCTGCCGTGAGAGCGCATCGGCTACATGGTTGAGACTGCCCGGAATATGAATGGCATGCAGGGAACTCAGCAGTGTGTGACTCCAGAGGAGCAGACGGCGAGCGAGCTGAGACATGTGATGGGAATGTATACCCCCCATACGGTTGATATAAGCCACCGTTACCATGCTGTCCATCCTGACCATCCTGATATGCCAATGCAGGCGGGGTCCGGACCACGAACCCGCAGCTGCATGCTCGTTGCACACGGCCCCCCAGCCTGTGCTGGAGGCATCTGTCAAAACAACAACGTGCCTGGACACTTGCCCTAGGGGCACCCCGGCCCATAGAAAAGCAAGATCCGTCCAGGGACTGAGGGTGCGGCGACACATCGGAGTGATGACCACCCGGTGCGTGCCTGCGTGCCATGCCCGTCTGGGAACCCGATTGCAAAGCCAGCACTGAAGTGGTCTCATATGAAGCAAACCGAGTGGCGTGACAGCGGCTGGGGATGCCATAAGCCCTAGGAGCCTCTGAAATAATTTCAGTGGGACCACTGTATTCCTGTCGAGCAAGCTCAGACAGGAAAGCACCAGCCTGGCGGGCTCCTCTGAGAAACCGGAGAAATGGACGGTGGCGTGGAAGAATGGAGACATGAAAATACGCGTCCTTCAGGTCTATTGCTGCAATTCAATTCCAAGGACGGACACTGGAGTATGCTTTTCTGCGTGAGCATCCTGAACGGCATTTCGTGGAAATGAAGGTTCAGTCTGCACAGATCTAGGATTGGTCTTAACCCCCCGCTCTTTTTGGGCACAATGAAATACGGGCTGTAAAACCCGCAATTCATCTCGGCTGGAGGGACCTGCTAGATTGCATCCTTCACCAGGAGGACAGTTGCCCTAAATAATGCAGACTAACAATCCTTTAGAGGATTTGGATTTCAAAAGCATTTGCCAGCAGGGCAACCGCCTAGTAATACATTACAATAGTCTAACAGAGAGGTCATGAAAGCATGAATAAGCTTTTCCGCATCAGACATTGATAGCATGTGTCAAAGTTTGGCAACATTTTTAAGAAAAAAATTTAGTTTTACAGATGGATCCAGGTAGATGCTGCGCACTGGTGGTAGATGAGGAGATTCCCCCCAATATGTAAAGCGCTTTGAGTGTTCAGGATAGCAATATATAAATGTAAATGTAAGGAATTGTTATTGCATCTGACAGCACAGTTTTGTGGGTGAGGGGCTGATTTAGTGCATTGTAGTGAGAACATGTGCCATTTGGGGGCCAGTAAGGCAAACACTACATTGTAAATAATGATGTGCCTTGCCATCACAGCTAACTGTATCTGCCTGTTTTATGTGAGACACTATGACAGCTTTAGCACAGCAAACTAAAAGGGCTTCTTTCCAGCTATCAGAAGCTGACAGCCATTACCATTGCTTACACACCAGTCTCAGCATGCACTGTCAGGCACAAGGGAGATGCTTCTACTCCCTACCTGTGTCAGTTGCACCAGCTATCATTTCAACTCTAATTAGCAACACTGCTCTCTGTTGCGGAAAACAAAGATACTCTCTATTTTTGTCCTGATATATATATTCTAATGTCTTTGAGTCTCCTCCACATTTATCACTTTCTTCCTTCCCTCCTTCTGCTTTTATTCCTTTTTTCTTTCTGTCTTTCCCTTGTTTGTGTGTCGGCAGAATGGTGCATTTCATCATCTACTTCCCCGGCAGAATGTATGATTTTATTTTTTTTATTTTTTTATTTTTTTTAAATGATAGTTGTTAAATGAGACTTAAGTTAATACAGACAGTGGGAAAACTTGTTTTTCCTGGCACCTGGATTCTTTTTCATTTGTTACGATTGTTATGTAGAACCCACTTCATTTAAAACATTGTAAATATTATGACTTCAAGCCATCCTATATTGCAATCTTGTCAAGTTATAATCAATTGCTCCTCACCTTCCAAGCCCACCTAATTAGTATTGGTAACACTTTACAATAACAGTACATGAATAATGATGTATTAATATGTAAACTAAACATTACTTTATTATGAAATAAAGATGAGTTAATGCATGCACTAATCATGAACTAACTACAACACTAGTCACATGAGTTCATGTGTGCATGACGGCTACCTTAATTAATTGTGAGTGCTTGTTTGTTATTTAAAGAGCCTCTATTATGCATTAAAAAGGGTCATATTTTGTTTTGGGGTTCTCCAACAACAGGCTGATATGTATGCATGGTCAAAAAAAAACTTTAATTGTCTTATAATATGCATTTATTTTTACCTAATTATCACAACGACTCCCATATGATTTGTTCAGTGATTCATTTGTTCCCAAACCACTCCTTAGTGCGATGCTAATCTGCGCTGATTGGTCTGATGACCCAGTCTGTTGTGATTGGTCGACTGCGTTAAGCGCAAGACAGAGAGAAATGCCCACCACGGCTTATCAACAATTTTGAAGTAGTCAGAGTGCAGAGTGTATGGTTAAGCATACTTGACAACACTCCCGTTTTTCCCGGGAGTCTCCCGTATTTCAGACTCATCTCCCGCCACCCTCCCATTTTGTTATTCCTCCCGGAAAACTCACGTAATTGCAATACCCCAACAGAAATGCAGTTTAACACCAGCATTATTGTTCTATTCTTAACCATAAGTAACAACAGGGACACATTCAGTATTAATCCACACAGTGGCAAAAAAAGCCACTTTTCAAAAACCCATAATAAGGGCTCTTTAATGTATTACATTAGTTTACACTTAATTTAACCATCATGAACTTATGATATGTTAATATATAATTATATCGTCACTTTACTTGGAGGGGCACATCATCATTAACCCGTTTACTCATGAACTCCTTTTGTCTATCTAGTGCGTTTACACTGAATAACAACAGTAAAGTGTTCTGTCAACATCAACATGAACAATTTAAACACAGGAGTTCATGAGTAGTTAAGGATGAGTTAATGGTGATGTGCCCCTCCAAGTAAACACAACATAATAATACATTAACAGCTCATGAGTTCGTGTTGTTTACATTTAGCCTAAACTTAATTGTTAATTAATACATTAATTAACAACATGTACTAACAAGTAATTAAGAAAGCGGTTATTCACACATGAACTCTTGTGACTCATGTTTTAGTTAAAGCTAGTTCATGATTAGCACGTGCCTTAACTCATCAATAATTCATAATAAAGTGAAATTTAGTTTACATATTATTTATGTACTCTTATTGTGTTACCAGTGCTACAACCTGCCATGACTACTTACCATTAAACAAAACTTATTTATTATCACCCTTTTTTTTTTAAAACTCCATATCTTAAAATCTAATTTATAAAATCGTATAATTGGTCTTCTCGTTTTTGCTTTCAAAACAAAAAAACCTTCTTGAACCTTCTCACGAACATAAATATTTTGTTTTTACAAATATTTTTTTATGTTTTCGTCACATTTTGTTCTTACACGCAAAATGAAAATGCGATGAAACCAAAACGAATAAACGGCTTTAAAATTTGTTTTCTGTTTGGGGAGGGATTATACACACCCACTCTCAGCTGATTGGTCGACAAAACATTAAACCGTGCCGTCATCAACTGTTCCTCAGTTTATGCAGCAGAATAAAGTCTCAATTTATGGACTTCTGTCTAGGCATACATTCGGCAACCTGTGCTTGCCTTAAAAATAGTATTTTATATAAGTATCTTAGCATGTCATCTGTCTTATTTTGCTGACCAGCTCTCATAATCCGTGGTAAAACTGTGTCATATTGTACAGCATGGAGCAAATTAATTTGTAGTGACCAGCAGACTTTCGATGTAGGCCTAATATATATGCAACAGCATAAATTAAATAAGCTGAGTAACGTTATATCAGTAATATTTAGTATAGTGATGTTATGTCATTCGCGAACGGCTGGATTAAGTCCATTCAGAAGCAAATCTTACTGAATGAATAATTGATTCAAACGAAACAGTTAAATAAACGACTCATTTGTAATACAATCACCTACTGGCATTTTCAGAATCCAACTATCATTTTGTCAATTACCTCTGTGATCAGAATGTTATGTTTGAATTGAATCCCATTCAATTTTGCTGCTTTAATTGTTATGTAATTTAATTTATTTTCTAATTCAACTTTAGATGCAGATACTTTACCACTTATTCAGCACAATAATGCTATAGAGGTAACTTATTAAATTGTTATCAGCCTATATTATTCTGATTAAACGACTAACAAGAATGTTATATTTAAAGCTAAATTTAGATTCAAGGGAAAATATCAAAACCTCATCAAAAGCAAACTGACATTTGATTGATGTAAATAAATACTGTAAAAATACTCTTCGTCTCTCTGGCTTTATTACTCCATGTGTTATTTCAGGGATGTTATCTGTTCTTTTATGTTATAATGGCTTTTAAACAATACCCATAGGTTGGGTATGCTGTGTGTTGCTTTTTGTAAAGTTTTTATCACTACTGTCAGTCACTTGGAGAGTACATAAGGTCAAATTAGGTACTTCATGCCCATTTCATGTAACGATGTTTTGCGAAATGGCATCTCAATGTAGCGAATTAGCTCAATGGGAATTGAAGATTAATTTGAACGGGGCTTCAAAAGAATCGACTCTTCAAATCTGAACCAACGAATTGTCCAGGTATTGTTTCAATGGACAGTGGACTTCAATTACAGCTATTGCTATCAAAAATAAAAATAAAAACCCATTTATGTTTAAGCAGGGTAGCAAGATTGAAGTTTAAGACATTAGATTCATAAACATACACAGGCACCTTTCTTTATACAAAATAAGACTTTATTGACTAATCTAAAAGAAACTAACACCTAACACAAACACACATTCATACAAGTGTAGAGAAGAGTAAAGAAAGAAAAATAAGAGTTTGAGAGAGTGTAATGATGGAAAAACCTCGGATCTTGCCTTTTGCAAGACCAAACCAAGCAAACCAAAGATAATCAATTTAACCCTTCTATGGTCTCTTTAGGGTTACATTTAGTTTACACCAGTTCAGTGGTAGTCTGGAAGTGTTACTTGCGTTCCTTTTGTGATGTGAAGAACTCCCTCTGTTGAGCACGTGGTTAGCTGGTGTTCAGTTCTTTTGTCCTCGCGGGGGTTGGAGTGGGGTGGAGTCTGTCGTTTCAAGCTTTGAGGCGGCAAAACGGACTGATTGTGTGGGCTTACGGTTTTGCGGCATATTAAACTTAAGCAGACTCTCGACGGGAAGAAAGAAAGAAAGGTATCGGAGATGATAATGTCTGAGCTTGCGATTAACCCATTTTCTTGGTCTGGGTCCCCGCCTTTTTGGGTCTGGGGTCTCCCGGCGGTCCTCTCGGTGGTTCACTCTTCTGGGCCTCTTCTCCTCCCACTTTTCCTCTTTTTCTGGCTTTTCCTCTCCTCTTCTTTTCTTCTAGGGCGGTGGCTTTTGGCACAAGCTTTTATAAGGATGGTTTTGTACCCACCCTCTAGAGCCGAGTTGACCAATGAGAAGTTTAACTCCCCCGAGGCACGTTTTATAGTCTTTGTTTCAGGACCTGGTGATTTGCATAGCATTCTAGTAGTAAACTGATGCAGAAATGTTTAAGTTTCTTAAAATGTTAATACGTTGCACACATTATAACATGAAATGTAAACAATCATTCAGTACACCAAATTAGCTTTGCAGGGACTTCAAACATGAACTATCTATGATCTTGTTTTAGTATTAAAACTATAATATTAATTCATGAGCAAGAGACTTGTTGCAAAACGCCTGATAACACATAAAGAGAGAATACAAGTTTACATTAAAAACAATTTAAGCAATGAGCGTATAGAAGTTTTGACCAGGTCTCTGTGTGTCCGGTTTTGAGCACATTCCTTTGCGTCGTAAATACCTTGGAATCGGATTACAACTGACCATCCAGTCTTTTCTAGATGGGAGAAGCTGACGCTGTGTTTGCTGATGCATTTGTTGAATAAAAGCAAAATAATTATGTGTCTGATCGGCCATATTTGTTACATCAAATAAGTACTTCTAATCACTGAAACAACAGCACTTTTAACTTGCCGGTATATCTTGCATTTCAGAATAATAACCAAAAGAGACACACTAATGTATTAATAAATTACATAAGATAAACAACTATAGAGGAAAAACTTGTATCAATGACGTTACCGAAATAATTATCATAATATCCCCAAAAATCCATTACTTTTCTAGTTATTAAAAGGGAACGTTGCAAAACCGAGGAACAGCTGATGACGGCACGGTTTAATGTTTGGTTGACCAGCGGATCAGCGGAGAGGGGGCATGTACAGAGAAAACATTTTAACGCCATTTCAAGAGTTCACACTTAGCTGATGATTGGTTATAAAGCTTGTTTGGCATGCTGTCCCGGGAGAGAACCCTGAGCTCATAGATCCTCGAGCCCGGGGCTCCCTCCTGTTTGCAAGGCGAGAGGGGAGTTTGAGCTCAGGTAGATCTCGAGAACTCCCCTACTGTAGTAGCTAATGAACAGATAGTGATTGCTCTTGAGATGACTACTTACTAGGAGCATGTCTAGATGCCGAGTTGGATTAGTCAATTAACTTAAGTTGCATGTTTTTGGACGGTGGGAGGAAACCGGGGAACCCGGCGGAAACCCACGTGAGCACGGGGAGAACGTGCAAACTCCACACAGAAATGCCGGCTAGCTTGGTAAGGACTAGAACCAGTGACGTTCTTGCTGTGAGGCAACAGTGCTAACCACTGGGCCACCGTGCCACCCATCTAGGAAAGGAGGAGTAGGGGTGGAAGGGGGGATTCTTCAGAACGAAGATGGCTGTGATATGAAACTTAGGGTATTTATAGTGGCTTAGGAATTGTCTGATTGGTGAATCATGAATTGGATAATGCGGGACCAGCCGCAGCAATCATAAGCACGTGATCCTCTCGAAATTAGTTTATAAATAAACTTCACTTCAAGAGTTCACACTTAGCTGATGATTGGTTATAAAGCTTGTTTGGCATGCTGTCCCGGAAGAGAGCCTTGAGCTCATAGATCCTCGAGCCCGGGGCTCCCTCCCGTTTGCAAGGTGAGAGGGGAGTTTGAGCTCAGGTAGATCTCGAGAACTCCCCAAGTTGCCTTAATTAGCTCGGGACAGCAGCCGCGTATTGAAGAACCCCCCAAAAGGCAATAAAGATCAAAGCAATAACCGGCTGCTGAATGGAAAGTGTTAGAAAGATGGTACCAGGAGAGGGTTTGCAGAAGCAAAGATGGAACCAGTGCAGAGTGTGAATGTTTAGGTTAGAGTGAGTGATTGCTGCTACTGAGGTGGTGTACTGGAAGCCGATGTTGCAAATGCTATGTGTGTTATTACAGATGTAATAATTTGAATGCAGGGTGTATGAGCTCTGCTAGAGAGACTATGGTGGCAGTAATGAAATGTCAGAATAAGCTCAGCGGAGGGTCTCTGCTGCTGCAGAGGTGCGATAGAAGTCAGTATCAAAGAACTCTTACGCAGCCATTTTAACAGCTGTGACAGTGCTGGGGAGAGTAATAGTATAAATAAATGGAAGTGTAAGTGAGCTCAGGCAGGGTGTCCCTGCTGCGGCAGTGGTGCAGAGGACTTAGCTAAGCGGAGCATCTCTGCAGTTGCAGAGGTGCAATGGAAGTCAATAATAACAGGTGAATGCGCTTCCGCGGAGGCGTTTTAACTGCTGTGGCAGTGCTGGGGAGTGTGTCAGTAGTGTCATGTTAAAGGGAAGTGTATGTGAGCTCAGGCAGAGCGTCACTGCTGCGGCAGTGGTGCAGATGGGAAATGAAGCTCAGCGGAGCGTCTCTGCTGTTGCAGAGGTGCAATGGAAGTCAATATTGAAAAGCAAGTACGCTTCCGCAGAGGCGATTTACCTGCTGTGGCGAGTGTCAGTAGTGAATGGCTAAATGGAACTGTGTGCGAGCTCAGGCAGAGCGTCACTGCTGCGGCAGTGGTGCGGTGGGAGAATAGGCTCAGCGGAGCGTCTCTGCTGTTGCAGAGGTAGTCAGTATTGCAGAGTTATGAGTACTCCCGTGGGGATGTTAAATACTGTCGGTAGTGATTTGTGAAGATGAAAGTGAATAAGGGCTTGGCTAGAGCATCACTGCAGTTGCAGTGGTGCAAAGGGTGAGTGTAGCTCAGCGAAGCACCTCTACAGTTGCGGAGGTGCAGTGGTAGTCGGTATTAGCGAGTTATGAGTGCTCCCGCAGGAATGTTAGATACTGTCAGTAGTGATATGTGGATATAAAAGTGAATAAGGGCTCGGCTAGGGCGCCACTGCAGTTGCAGTGGTGCAATGGGTGAGTGTGGCTCGGTGGAGCATCTCTGCAGTTGCAGAGGTGCAGTGGTGATCGGTATTGGGGAGTTAAGAGTGCTCCCGCAGTAATATTAAATACTGTCAGTAGTGATATGTAGATATGAAAGTGACTAAGGGCTCAGCTAGGGCGCCACTGCAGTTGCAGTGGTGCAATGGGTGAATGTGGCTCGGTGAAGCACCTCTACAGTTGCAGAAGTGCAGTGGTGATTGGTATTGGAGAATAAAGAGTGCTCCTGCAGGAATGTTAAATTCAGTCAGTAGTGAAATGTAGATATGAAAGTGAATAAGGGCTCAGCTCGGGCGCCACTGCAGTTGCAGTGGTGCAATGGGTGAGTGTAGCTCAGCGGAGCATCTCTGCAGTTGCAGAGCTGCAGTGGTGTAGTAGTGGTCGGTATTTGAGTTATGTGTGCTCCCGCAGGGTTGCTGTCAGTAGTGATATGTTGAAATGGCGTGTGTATGAGCTCAGCTAGAGCGTCACTGTTGCGGCAGTGATGCAATGTGTGAGTGTAGCTCAGTGGGGTATCTAAGGGATCGTGGCAAAATGGTGCTACAAGAGATTGGTTCAGCGGAGCTGCTGCAGGTGCAATGTTAGTTCGTATGGAGGCTATGCGCTCCCACAGAAGCATTTACTGCTGTATTAGTGCGGGGGAGTGTGACGATAGTAGTATTTTGGAATATGTAAGTGTATATGAGCTCTTTTAGAGCGTCACTGCTGCAGCAATTAAAACTCGGGGCAACCTTTAAGTGGGTCCGAGCTGTGGTGAACGAGAGTGAATAGAAGTATGGGATAGTTGAGTTTGGAGGGAAAGTTAAATGGAAGAAAAAAGGGGGACGGTAGTGAAAGAGCTCCTACATTAGTAGGAGGGAGAATAGGGGGAGAAGGCAGAGTTGTGCTTATGCCTAGAAACTCTTATGGGTGGAAGTCGGCTGGAGAGGATCAGCTAGGCTTCCATGAGGTGGTATTGCTCTCCTGTAGTGTAAGAATGCTAAGAGAGTTTGGAATGGGTGTGTGGGGGAGGGGATGTCAAATATGTATATAGAATGTCCTTTGCATAATTGATCTGTTTTGCTTGCTTAACAAAGAAAGATAGAGTTTCTTTATCGTGCAAGTTAGATCAGATATGGTGGGGTGGATTGTGGGGTTGAAATTTGGTGTTAGTTCAGAACATGTCAAAAACGAAAAAGGCTAGTGTGAACATGGCAGAGGGTGTGGGCTGTGTGAGTGGAAATGTATCCTTTGCGTAGAGTGTTAAGCATTTAGAGTGAATGTGGAGTGTAATAGGTTGTGGGGGGTGGAGGGGACGGGGGAGATATGGGAGTTTGGCAGAAGTGATGTAGAGGGAAGTTTAACGTTTCAAAGTATGATTTCTAAAATACGAGGGACGGTGTGGATGAGGGTCAGCTTCTGGATCCGGGTGTCGTAATCTCTGAAATGAGAAACAAGAGAGAATCAGAAATATGATTTTTTATAACAAGACTTGATGAATTGTTTTAGCTGAAATCCGTGTAAGGAGTCTTAAAAAGGGGCATGAGCAACTGTGAATGGAAGCGCTTGTTAGTGCATGGTATGATAACTTGTTATCGCAAAGTGCAAGGATGATAGAGGTGGGCGTTCGTTCCCCCACAGGATGGTGAATGGTTGGAGAGCTGAGGATATAGGGCGTGGCTTGGCAAGTGGTCCTGGAAGTACCTCTTGAAGACTGAGTAGGTAAAGTGATAGTGGATTGGAGTTTAAACCCCTTAGTGATATTGGAATTGCTTAAAATGCAATTGTGTCTATCGCCCAGTCAATGGATGAAACATTACTCCATTGTCAGGAACATCCTCCTCTTGGTCATAGCAGTCAAGCGGGAGTTTGTTTCTCTGCCGTTTTCACGTCCAACTGACTTGCCATTGTAAACTTGCTTATGACGCTTTGTGGCTTGTGACGCTCATGTGTATAGACATTAGTCACTATTGGCTTATGATAGGACTTCTATACTTATACAAATTAATCTTTCAGAAGGTTACTTTTTATTTATTTTTTTATACGTAATATAGTTAATATAAATAATAAAAATAAAGTATAAATTAACTGCCGTTGTCTAATCAATAGTTTTTTAAGAATGGTGACACCTTTTAATTTAAAACCATGCTTAAACAGCATTGCCCTTGCAATCTTAACATGATTAGAATCACGAGCATATCTGACCAAAGTCATTATACCAGTCATTTGCAACTGGGTCATTCAAAACTTTCAAGAGAGAAGGCGGGACTATTGGGCCATGGGAGCTCTTTGGATGGTGGCGCTTCTCCTTTCAGCTATTGGTTGAATGAACTGTCAATCAAAAGATCGGCGGCCATTTGTGGCATTTGTTTACATCTAAGAAACGCTACTGTATTGTACGCGCTTCAGTGACTAGTCTGGGTGACTGCAGTGCTTTCCGTGGTTGTTTGTTGATATATAATTGAGTTTTGGACTGATGTTTTACGCAATTGGATTGCCTGGACCCCGTGTAGTCGAATTACTCCATGCTGTTGGAAGGTTATGGATCGGTGGACAGGCGGGGGGCTTGTGAGGTGAGTTTATTTTGTTATTATCTTGTGGTAGATGCCAGTATTGATTGATGATGCTTGTGTCATTCTGGTCGCGCAGGTCTCGGCTTTCGGAAGGTGTATATAAATGTATAGTCTTTGTTGGTGAGTCGTTATTTTGGCAAAGTTTCTCCTTAATTCATGCTATGTAACGCGGGTGGATCAGTAGGGGAGAGTTCTGCTTCATTGCGATGGTTTGGAATCGTGGATGCCGGCGTCTGAGTGTTTAGGCAGAGTTCGTTGGCTGGATATTGAGGATGTGTAGGATGAGTCAGAGGTATGTAGTTGCTTGAAGTATATGGAGAAGAAGATTTTTTGACCTCGTTGTGGTTGGATGGAGGAAGAGCTGGTGGGCCGGTGTTATAACGGTTGCGTCTTGCGGGACCTCAGGTTCGATTTGTAGACCTGCTCGTATGCTGGCGAGGCTGGGTGGCGCTGGGCTGTGGCTGAAGTCTCGGGAAGAGCAGGGCTCTGGCTGAAGTTATGTTGTTGTTTGGTTGTTCTTCCGTATCGATAGGTTAAATGGTGCGATGCTGGAGCGTTTGTAGCGGGAAGCATTCTTCAGAACGAAGATGGCTGTGATATGAAACTTAGGGTATTTATAGTGGCTTAGGAATCGTCTGATTGGTGAATCATGAATTGGATAATGCGGGACCAGCCGCAGCAATCATAAACACGTGATCCTCTCGAAGTTAGTTTAGAAATAAACTTCACTTATTCGTTTTGGTTTCATCGCATTTTCATTTTGTGTGTAAGAACAAAATGTGACGAAAACAAAAATAAATATTTGTAAAAACCATATATTTATGTTCGTGAGAAGGTTCAAATTTGGCACAAACGGGCCATTTGTTCGTTTTTCCATTTTGACAGCAAAAACAAGAAAACCAATTATACGTGGGTACGCGGACCGAGTTCTAGATAAATCAATGCTGCTTTAATTCAATTTTGTATGTATGTCACAATTTAATTTCAGTTCAGCTTAGTTCAGATCATAGTAATGCTATAATATTGCATGAAGGCAATATGCTGAAGGTGCTGATCCATTTTCTTCTTACCAAACATCTTGTGGAGAGCTGCAGTCTGGACATCGGAAGCTTCAGATTGATGGTGGTCAATTCAATTTCAATTCAAAGCTAAGGAAGGCTGTTCCAGAGTTTAAGTGCCAGATATGAGCCTACCGCCTACAGTTGATTTTGATATTCTGGGAATAATCAGTTGTCCAGAATTAATTAAGCATTGTGGACGTGAGGAGCAATAATACACCAGGAGCTCCTTCAAATACTGGGGAGCTAAGTCGTTCAGGGTGGTCGTAGGTGGTCAAATTATTCAAATTTATAAGATATTTAATAGGGAGCCAATGCAATGACGAAAGAACTGGAGTAATATGATCATATTTCATTGTTCTAGAAAGCACTCTAGCAGCTGCATTTTGAACTAGCTGAAGTTTGTTAATAGGGCCAACAGGGCAAGCTCTTAGTAACGCATTGCAATAGAAAAAAATCAATTCTTCTGGCCTTCAAACGACAGGTTGCTATCAAAAATCACCCCCAAATTTTTGAGTGAAGATGAGGACTGAACTAAGAATCCATCAAGGGTTAGACAGTGTTCTAGGTTTTTGCGTGTGAGGTTTTTGGGTCCAATAAGCAAGACCTCAGTTTTATCTGAGTTTAGTAATAAGAAGTTATTAGTCATCCAATTTTTTATATCAGCTATACAATCTGTTAATTTCGTAAATTCATACAAATTATCAGGTTGAGAGGAGACATAAAGTTGTGCATCATCAGCATAACAGTGGAAGCTAACTCCGTTTTCTAATGATATCGCCTAGCGGTTGCATATATAGTGTGAAAAGTAAGGGGAAAGAACTGAGCCTTGTGGTAACCCTCAGTGTACTTTTGATCTGTATGATGCCTCTTCATTAACTGATACAAATTGATAACGTTCAGATAGATAAGACCTGAACCAGGCCAATGCAGATCCTGTAATACCAACATAATTTTCAAGCCTATCAAGGAGAATATTATGATCAATTGTATCAAATGAAGCACTGAGGTAGAGAGAAATGCAACCACGATTGGACGACAGAAGGAGGTCATTTGTAACCAGCAAGTTAGGAGTGCTGTTTCTGTGCTAATAAAAAAAAGTTTTTTTAATAAGAGGCTTAATGACAGCAAGTTTAAAAGTTTTAGGAACATATCCTAAAAGTAGGGATGAATTCAAAGTGTTAAGAACAGGTTGAGAGACTTCTGAAAACAATTGTTTTAATAATTTGTTCGGTATAGGATCTAGGATAGACGCTGCTGATTTGGACGAATTTATCAGTTTACACAGTTCTTCCTCACCTACTGTTGAAAAAGTTTAAAGTTTATCCACTAATGGTATACTCTGCTCTAATTGGGATGATGCTGTAGGAGGCAGATTAATGGTGCTTATTTTATCTCTGATATCATCAATCTTGCATGTGAAAAAATATATAAAGTCATTACTGCTGTGTTGAAAGATGGATGTTGATGCTTTATTTTTAGTTAGATTGGCTACTGTGAACCATAGGTTGTGTTTATTTTCTTCTATCAAGGTTGAAAAAAAAACCCCCCAGCTGCTTTCTTTAAGGAACGTGTGTGCTCATTGTGCCATGGCGTCAGCTTTTTTTCCCTAATCTTTTTTAAGTGTAAGGGAGCAACTATGTCTAACGTGCTAAAAAGGACAGAATCAATAGTTTAAGTTGCAGTGTCAAGCTCTTCTAGGCTGCCTGGAATGCTATGGAAATTAGAAAGATCAGGTTGGTTACTGACAAAGTCATCTTTAGTGCTAGCGGTGATCGTTCTATCATATTTATAAATAGAAGATGATTTTGTAGACCTATCAATGCACAATAAACAAGAGATTAAATAGTGATTTGAAATATCATCACTCTGCTGCACAACTTCAACATTATCAATATCGATACCATGTAATAATATAAGGTCTAAGGTATGATTATGCCGATGAGAAGGCCATGAGACATGTTGTTTCACTCCAACAGTGGCTAGTATGTCTAAGAAGACCAGACTTAAAACATCTTTTTCATTAATATTAAAATCACCAACAATTAAAATATTATCTGTGGCCAGAACTATTTTAGATAAGAAATTAGCTAATTCTTTTGTAAAGTCTGTATGGTGCCCTCGAGGCCTATATACAGTTGCCAATATAAATTTAGGTTGAAATTTATTGTTTAAATTGCACACTGAAATATACAACACTATTACTTCAAATTAATTATAATTGAAGTCAGATCACTGAGTAACACTAAACATATTACTGTATATAATGCCAATGCTCCACCTTTGCCTTTAAGACATGGCTCGTGTTTCTAATGATATCCTTCAGGTGAAGACTCATTTAGGGTCATGTAATCATCAGGTTTCTGTTAGACAAAGTGCATCTAGCTTTAGATCAGTTATCAAATCATTAACAAAAAAAGTTTTAGAGGAGAGTGATCAAATGTTCAATAATCCGAGTTTTATCTTTTGATTACCTTTATTTTTTATTTGATGAACATCAATTAGATTGTTACCTTTGAATGGGTTTGGGAGTTTTTTATATTAAGAGGTTCGGGGAACAGACACAGTCTCTATGTTTTTATATCTAGGTGGCTCTATGTGCTGCAGATTATCTGAGTTAGGTAAACTAACTGTGGAGGCTAGCAGACGGTTGGTTAAGCCAATCATGGATAGTGTACAGGTCCATGTTCACTACCGGTCAAAAGTTTAGGGTCAGTATGATTTTTATATGTTTTAAAATAAGCTTATTTTTCTCAACAAGGCTGCATTTATTTAGTTAAAAATACAGTACAGATTGTAAAATTGTGAAATGTTATTGCACTATAAAAGAACAATATCAAAAGTAGTTTATAATTTAATTTAATAACTTATTCCAGTGAGTATTCCAGATGAATTATCAGCTTCAATACTCCAGTCTTCAGATTCACATGATCGTTCAGAAATCATCATTATTATTATTATTATTATTATTATTATTATTATTATTATTATTATTAT